>QQSS02179397.1:1637-14521 GCA_003687565.2 Craspedacusta sowerbii
TACGTGTAAGTACGTGTGTGTTTGGTTGTGTGGATTCTTGTTTGTATCTTTTTCATCTTCGGCTGAGTTTCGCCTCGTCATTTTACGTAAGTTCTAGCAAAGGAGATCAGTTCTTCAGGCATCGACGTCGGTGAGCAATGTCGGCCCTATGCTGTCCCATTTCTGTGCTACTACAATTTCCCGTACTGCTCTGCATCGGCTGCCGGTGAGACGGCCCCCACGAACATCTGCCAAGACGACTGCTTGGACTTGCAGCAGAACAAGTGTGCCGACGAGTTCCGACAGGCACGCAGCGATCCCAGTCTGAACAAGCTGCTTCCGTCGAACTGCAACCTGCTGCCGAAGACCAACTGCTTGGCAATAATGAGTGAGATGACCAGGGTGAAGCAAGTTGTTGGCGGGAACCTGCCACCGCCTGGCACCTCACCGCCGCTCGTTGATAGAAAGGTTCCAGGTTGGGCACCTTGCTTCTTCCTTGTAGACGCTTGTCGTTGGCGTCTCGTGGATGGCTGTTGTGGGCTGGAACTTGCTCTGAACTAGTGATGGCCCGTGTGCTTTTCTGTGCTTTTCCCCTGTTGATCGCTTTGCAACAGACACAGTAGTTGCTCTTCCTTTTTCATGCCTGCTTTCCTTTCTTCTTAGCGTATTTGCATTCAAGGTCTAAAAATCTCATGTTTATTTTAATTGCCGACTCATTTTCTTACAGTTTTGACACGACCTCCCCGCGTCGAGTCGCAGGATGACAAAGTAGACGTGAACGACAACTGTTATGCCGGCAACGGCAAGCATTACCGCGGCATCGTCAACAGGACCGTGTCGAACTCCGAGTGCAGGAGTTGGTCGCTGTCGCCTGAATTCGCTGACTACATCGACCTCTTGGAAGGTCACAACTTTTGCCGAAACCCTGGGTCGAAACACCAGCAACCGTGGTGCTATGTGAAGGGCGGTGCCGGCGAGTTCGAGATCTGTAACGTGCCTGTTTGTGGTGAGTGCCGGCACTCGCCTTCTGTTTGTATGCACGACTATATGCTAGCATATTTAGAGCTTCCAGAGAATCCAGAGTGAAGCACAATCACTCGGTCAGTCATTCAAGTATATACGGTGTATATGCATGTTTTTCGTTACTCTTGCGCATAGTTTTCTCACGCACGCACACGTGCGTTCACGCATATTCATTCATGTATCTTCGTGTTGGTGCTTCTGTTCAGAAAATAGCGTATGTGTAAAGTTACATCTTCGTACTTACATCTTCGCACTGCCTCGGTAAGGATGTTGGGTCGCCTTGGATCACGGCGTTCTAATGATTTCCTTCATTTTTGTCCACTGTAGCTCTTCCGGCGCGCCCGGAAGTGTCGTCGATTCTTTACACCATCATACCGTGTTTGCTATTCGCCCTGGCCCTGTCTTTGGTCATCATTGTGTTGGCATGGCGACGGCATAAACAAGAGTACTATCAGCCGGCACCGAACTCTGCCGCGAAGCTTTTGTCTCCGAGGCTGAATGATAAAGTTAGTTTTCTCGGCGGGTTTGTGATTATTTTCAGTCCGTATTTGTTTTACGTTTCGGACTTACGAAAAATAAGCTTTTTAGGAGGCGACGTTTTTCTTTATCGCTGTTTGTTTGAGTCGTGCGTATCAGCTGGAGGCTTTTGTATACGGGTTTGTTGGCGGGAACTCGTCCGCTTCCATTTCATCACGCGGAAAAGGCAGATCCGCTTCCAACGCTGCCTGTGGAATTTCTGACTGAACCTCCGTGCTTAGTGTGGTGTGCCTATCGAAATGAGATTTTCAGCTGAATACACTTTGATTCGGTGGATTAGACTTTACGCTATGCTGCAGCGATTCTTATGCTGCATCCTTCTCCGGCGCATGACGTCTTCTACTGGTTAAGTACGTTGGCGCGCCTCCTTTTCGGAAGTTTGCCGTTTGTAAACATTGTTGAATCCTTCGTACTTGTCGTTTCTTCTGTAATTAAGTCAAAGTAAAACGCAATCTTATGTTTCTGTTATAGGTTCTGGAGATAAGCCGCGAGGATTTGTGCGACTATCGACTTCTCGGCGACGGCAACATCGGTCGAGTGTTTTCTGCCGACTATACCGGCAGCCGAGATGGGCAGACGTTCACCGCCACCGTGGCGGTGAAAGCCATCGTTGAGAAAGCGACTCGTCAACAGGTCGAAGCGTTTACGTGCGAAGCGGAATCGCGCGCCCGCTGGAGCCACGAGAACATCTGCCGACTGCTCGGTGCGATCACCTTGGAGGAGCCGCTCTCCCTTGTTTACGAGTACACGGAATACTGTGACCTGCACGAGTACTTGCTCTGCCATTCTCCCAACTACAGTGGAGCGCACGCTCTCGAAGACTGTGCCCCTCTGCAGTACCACGATATGCTGGCCGTCGCGACACAGATCGCCTGCGGGATGGCCTACTTGCACTCCCACGCGCATGTGCACAAGGACTTGGCAACGCGCAATTGTCTCGTTTGCGACAACGGTGTCATCAAGATATCGGACTTCAATGGCGCGTCTGATATGTACGCTGCGGACTATTATCGCATGCACGGCAAGGCGCCGCTGCCTGTGCGATGGATGGCTCCGGAGACGCTGTGC
The DNA here is from genome assembly GCA_003687565.2 of Craspedacusta sowerbii. Taxonomy (NCBI): domain Eukaryota; kingdom Metazoa; phylum Cnidaria; class Hydrozoa; order Limnomedusae; family Olindiidae; genus Craspedacusta; species Craspedacusta sowerbii. The sequence goes on from QQSS02179397.1 coordinate 4,245, forward strand.
GGAGGGCCGTTTTCGAGCGCCAGTGACGTATGGGCGTTTGGTGTGGTCCTGTGGGAGGTTTTCTCGTACGGTTCGCAACCGTATTTCGGACTAAGTAACTACCAGTGCGTCGAGCAGATCGTGAATCTGCGTTTGCTGCCCTGCCCGGATGGATGTTTTGTGCACATCTACGCGCTCATGAACGAATGCTGGAGGGAGGAAGCAACGACGAGGCCTACCTTTGGTTTACTGTACCCTCAATTGAGGTCTCTAAATGAACTTCCGAACGCCTTTCCAGCTCCCGCCGTGCAAGTAATGTCTACTTCAACGTGTATCCCGTCCGCACGCACAGGCTGCAATAGCCACGTGGGCGCATCCAACGGCGCTTTGGGACCTGCCCCCGCTTCTTTTCACTCCGTGGCTGGTAGCCAACTGTTGTCGTCATCGAGCTCACATAAAGCGCTGCACACCGCTCTTTCCAGTAGCACCATGCCCCGGTCGTTACTGCCCCAATCTCCCCAGCCGTCGTTGTATCCGAGTTTGCATAGTTCGGCTTCCTTGCGTGGGAGCAACCACTTGACTTCGTCCCTGCCGCGGCAGTCTTCCACTCATCCTCACCCCTCGCACGCTTTGTTACAGCACTCGTCTACGCTCCCTCCATCGATTAGCCAAAGACACGGCTCATATATGTCATCGCCGAACTACTCGCCTAAGCCGGGTCACCCCCTGACGCTGAATGGCCCGTCGTCCCGCAGCAGGCCGTCGGCTAACAGAATCGACAGCAGAATGTCGTCAGTGAGAAGTTACGATTCTTTAGACCACGACGAGCATGTTTATCTGTGAAAGTTATATTGCAAACCTGGGTAATTGCGGTTCTTTTGCACGCACGCACCTTGTTTGTAATGTTGTGAATACGTTTAGCAATTCTTGTGATTTGTTTGTACATGGATCTGGAATATGTGCGCTCTGAATGGGCGTGCCTTATTTCAGCTGTTGTGGAATTTGAAATGAATGTGCACTCCGTTGACTTGTACGCATATTAGAATTTTACGGTTTCCCAGTAAATTTCAGTAGCTTTGCTCTTATCTTAGCATTGCTTTTCGTTACGTCGTAGGCGTCGCTCCTTATTGTGCCGTTATTCACTGAGACTCCTCGAAATTTATAGTGCCAGGCAACATGCTGTGGTAAAAACAGTGAAAATCGGGACTAATAGATGACACGGGGACCTTCTGAGTATATTTTTACGAGTTGGTGCTGTTAGTGTGAATTGAAACTATTTAAAGAAAGTAAATATATCATAACTTGCAGTTGATGGTCCATTTCTTTTCATGATCTTTCAGCCAGGCCAAGTTATCATTCTATTTTTTATATTTTTTCTATTTTAAAGTTGAGTGTGGCTTGGGCAACGAATACCGCACAGTCAGGATCATCACACGAGCACGTATATTTTGAAATCGGTCAAGTTAAGAAATTCAAAAGGTTCCTCCATTCGCTCCACCACAGCGTCAGACGCATCCCGCCGATGCGGAGCTCATCAGTGACGAGCATGGGAACCGAACCCGGGTTGCCGGAGTGGGAAGCAGAGCACTTGCCACTAGACCAAGAGAACCGAGTTACCTGGTGAGAACTGCACGACGTCATGACGTGTTAACTAACAAGTTACAGACAGACCATGTTAACGTAACTGGAAAGTCTCGTGATCTTTTAAGGCCGACCTTTCTGGCCGCATTGAAAATTGTTCTCGCGTTTGAAATTGTCTTCATTTCTAAACTAGTTTGAGCAATCAGACAGTCGTTTTCTAGTACGATCTTAACCAAAACATTCGCTATAACACGATTGTTGAGTCAGTGTCCGGTTACGCTCCACATACGATCTTTCCAGTGGTGCCACAAGCTATATGAGAATTGATTTACATCATCTAAAGTGGCAAAAATGACATCAAGCGGGCTTAGTTGAAAAGGTTCAATATGCAAGTCAAGGACAATGTTTTGTATAAACATGGACGCATTGAGTCGTACGTTAGTGCCAGCAAGCATGGGTTCCGCCGAATGGAGTTCAGGAGCTAGGGCCGTATTTGACCACATTTGCGTAGGGAAAGACAGGAAAACGCACGGAAGATACATGAATCATCTAATGCCAAAGACATCGTGAGGCAGCTATATTACAATTGCTGCCTGCTATTAATTATAACATATAATATATACATTAATAACCGTGTGACAGCATCGTACAGACAAAATACGAGTACAGACGAAACACTATTGACACCTAAGAAAGTAGATGTCTCAAAGGAAAAGTAAACACAAGGACCGCATAGCGTTTCAGTCTAAGTTGATCCGCGGGTTCACACCGAGACCAAAACTATTCAGCATACGAGGTAAGGTTGAAGGGACCACAAGTGAACTCAAGTGAGATGTCGTTTTAACGAAATATAAAAATATATATATATATATATATGTACTTTAAAAAAAAAACACCTTGAATATGAAAAGAACAGTCGCCATCATTAAGCTACAAGCATTAAGACTGCATTTAATAATACATAATACATGCCTTATCATCAACATAGATCAAACTATCATCATATCAGAAACCATCACCTGCACCATAGAAGAACGGACAATCGAAAATAAGAGAAGTACCGTCAAGGAATGAACATATAAAATAAAACGTTCCATCACAAAAACTGAGTTCAGTCAAGGAATGAAATATAACATCGTAACTCACGATAGTCTTCTTAAACAGATATCTGCATGCAGAGTTATACATAGTAAGCCATTAATAATGATTGAAGCAAGTCTAAGAATTGTGTATATTAATATTCAGATCGCAAAGGTCATTGAAAGAGACGGTACCATAATTGCTGCTCCTATATATCTCAGTGCATCTTAGTGGTAGTATTAACTTTGGTAGAATACTTTCAAGTGTGATCAAGTTTGACGTCCTTAACTGAAAGAAGTCATCAAGCATCCTAGGTAGTTTCTGATTGAACCAGTCATGCATAAATATGCGAAAGATGATTTTAATAGCGTCTTTTAAAGTCCGAATTCCAAAAAACGGAAAAATTTTTGAGGTCTGGTCTTTATGATCTGCAAGGGTTATTTAGTCGTATAGCCTGTTTTCGTAATTAAAATATTGTGCGTAGCACTCTTTCGTCGGAAAACTCCCAAGCCATGCATCCATAGGTCATATGAGTGTGAAAAAGGTTGTAATATAGTGATTTAATTGTAATTCCATCCACGAAATGTCGAAGTTTAGATAGCAAACCGTTTGCCTTAGCCATTTTTTTCGTTAGTTCAGCGAGCTGAGCTTCCCATGAAAGGAAGGAGTCTAAGATCATTCCAAGATACCTTACTTTATTCGACACGAATATTTTTTTGACTTAAGTTTTAAAGTGAATCTGATGTGGCAGCGTTTTCTCCGAGGTCTACCCAACATAACTTCAGATTTACGTTCATTGAGTGACAACCTATTGGCGCAAAGCCAATCGTAAGTTCCAGAAATCTCGCGATTCATCGTCACGTTCATTTGCTTAAGAGAACTACTCCTGTACAAAATAGTGGTATCGCCGGCAGAATGCTGGGCAACACCAGCACAGAGACATCTATGCAAGTCATTTATATATAACAAGAAAAGCAAGGGTCCCAGTACAGATCCCTATGGAACACCGCAGTCTGCATCACTGATTTTGGAATCACAGCCGTCAATAGTGACATATTGTTTGCGTCCATTTAGATACGATTTAAACCAGTTGAGACATGTCCTGCGAACGCCATAAATTTCAAGTTTATGAAACAGTATTTTAAGGTTAAGTCCAAAACAGACCACAACCGTACTCGCCACGATCAAGGATATCGCTTGCTGATGACACAAGATTAATTAGTGCGTGATTTGTGGAGAAGTTCGCTTGAAAGCCAAATTGTGAATCATATATAGGTTTGCGCTTTTCTAAATACGAATAGGGACATGTATACGTAGTTTTTTCTAATATTTTACCAATATTTGATAAAAGGGAAATCGAACGAAAGTTACTACACGAGTCGTTTGGTCCGGATTTGTATATTGGAACCACTTTTGCCAGCTTAATTTAGCTTTCCAGGAAACGACAGATTAATAATATATGATATAGGAGTCGAGAGGATTTGTGACCTACATTTCAGAAGATTAGTAGGGATACTGCAAGCTCCACAAGCACTAGAATTGCTTAAAGAATTAATGATGTCAATAATTTCATTAGGATCAGTGGGATGTAAAAATAAGCTCTGTTTAATAGGAGGCATGTATGATTGAAAATTGCAGCGGGAGTATGGTATTCTATCAGCAAGATATTTTCCGACAGTAACAAAATAGTCGTTGAAGGAATCCGCGACATTTTGTGGAGTACGATTGTTTTGACCAGTCATCTAAGAGATAGAGCCCTTGACCTTGCTTATATTGATTATCGATTTGATCCCAACCCAAGTTTTCCGTAGGTTGTTCTTGCTTTGGATGAATTAATTTTTGTACTACAATAATTTACTTTTATTTAAACGAACTCACGACTGCATTGCGATGCAACTTGTATGTAGTCTACGCTTGACTACACTGGTAATTATGTCACGAACCTTTTTGTAATAATAATTTTATATTTAGTCTACTTGGCATATGAATTATTATACGCACTTCACACGAAGTATGAGGGGGTTCTTCCCTTCCGATTAGCTCATGCTATGAAGAGCCCTGCTCCCCATTTAGACAGCATTCTGTAAATCTATTTTTATACGTTTCTTCGGAGTTCTAATTGGGTAAATAAATTCTTGTTTTTGTTGTTGTTGTTGTTGTTGTTGTTGTTGTTGTTGTTGTTGATGTTACTACAAGCAAGTTGATCTGTTTTTTTTGGACACTGTTTAAGGAGTTTATCTCGGAGATGCATGGATTTCAAAATACTTGTAGTGATCCAAGGCTTTTGTTTAAGGAGTTGCTCCTTTTTTTAATGTTAATGTTCCCGTTTCTCTGGTGCCAAGTGCAGGCGCCTTGTCACAGCCACGGGGTTCTTCTTAAATTGAAACCAGTTGTTTTCTTCTAAAGGTAGCATATATATATATAGGAATGGTATCATATCATAAATTTGCAAAACAGTCATGATTTGACCCTGAGTATCGCATAGGATAGCACGGGATTCCGGATTATGTTCCTCGTACCTCACAGCACAGCTTCCTCTCCACCCCTTCGTCACGTCCTGCTCGTTCAGTGTCATTAGGCCGTGGCCTGGTTGAAGTTACCTGGCTTCCCTGCCCACATTCACCCCCCCCCCCTTCGCGCCACCGCCCACTTCATGCCAGGTATTGGTTGTCAGTGGTCATCCTTTCAGGGCGTTGTAGGGGTGGTTTTGTGGATGCGTGAAGAAGGCAGACTGTCTGGCAGGATGAGCGCCGTCTACTTCTGGTGTTGAAGATGGTTACCATCGCCCCTTGGTGGTGCATGCTAAACCATCCTTCTGCGACGGGAAGCTCTGATCACCGCCATTTTTCCATACTACCGTTCTTGACTTGCTGCGCCCGCGTTGGTAAGCCCTGGTTGATCGTCGACAAACCTATCATCTTGTATGTTATCAGATGTCTCCTTGTCGATCGCTAGTCCGTACGCGTGAGCACTTTCATCGCTGAGAAGCGACGTAGCATTTTCGCTCCGATGGTCTTCGCGTGTGGTCAAAGCACGAAGTAGCAAATGTCACTCAGGGAAGGTTTGAAGTCTTTGCTAGGGGGAAGCGGTTGTGGTCTTGTGGGTGCACCATTGCCAGCGCCGTGGGTGGGGTATAGAGAGTGACTGCTAAATTTACATTGGAGATCGTCACTTCTCATTCTTCTAAAAAGGCTGAGACTTATGGTAAGCCATGCTTGAGATTGTCCTCCAGCATGAACACAACCAGTCCAGTCACGAATCTTAGGGCGCGGAGTCATTCTATCGTGCTAAGATTCCACCCAAGCAGGCTTTCTACTATATCGTCCATGTAACCCACACCCAATATTATTTGTTGTTGCGGCCTTCCGCATCGCAAACTACAATCATGCAACATTTGTCGAGTCCCTGTTTGCATGAAGGCATTGAAGCACGCTGTCAGCTTGTAAGCCTATCAACCTGGCGGGCGGACGTGCCAAATGAGCCCCTGAGCAGCCGCAACGGACTGAGAAAGTGTTACTGTAAACAGGATTGCAATATGGCGAAAAGCAGAAAGGCAAATGATCGGCGATCGGGTACAGGATCTGAATCTGCAGTACACATTGAAGGTAAATCCCCCTAATTTGACCATCTCCTACTTCGACAAGCGTCTTGAGGAGTTAGTTTAAACTCTTTCGGCAAAGGAGGACATCTTTATACTACGAGATCTTTGTTGGATTTCTTTGATTCGGGGACACTAGAAAGAAAACTGGAATGAAGTTTAGACTCTGCATTGCAAGCGCTACTTCTATACTCTCTCCACTCCCTCTAGGCTCACTCTAGGCTCACTCTACGGTCACTCTACGCTCACTCTACGCTCACTTTGATCTCCCTTACATTGTCTGGCTTTATATACAACTTCACCAATACAATACCTACTCCAAATCGTAATTATGCTTAAATTATACTAACATTAAATACGTACTTGCCAGATAGTTTCCTGACAGTTGTGTAAATGTGTTAATGATACCCCGAAAATATGATTCGACCCATGCAATATGTTCAAAAAGACATAGTCAGTCCCTGAGTCATGCTGCTGGTTAAGCAATCAGGAACATTCTTGTCCAATCATGGCGCAATCCATGACAAAATTATTGAAAATCGGAAAGAGGCAATTGATAGACTTGAGGCCAGGGTTTTTATACTTGAAGCCCAAGTTGAAGACCCTGCACAGAAGGGAGATGAAAATAAACAGCGCTCTCGTAGACAATTTTTGCGAATTGAGGGGATTCCAGCGATCGAGAAGACGGTGTCAGAGAGCGACGTGCAACAGGCGGTAAAGAAAGTCGTAAGCGATTTGGGGGTGAAAATATCGGATGATATGATTGACCGGGCTCACCATACTGGACGAATTCGCTCGGTACATGGACGACATGTCAGCAGGCAATTGTGAAATATTACCTCCTTCTAGCATAGAACGCTGTTGTACCGGTAGAAAGAAAGTCCCAAGTTACCGAATTTACCTTGGCAAGACAAAGAGTCGCAAAGAATCACTGAATCATACGAACAACTACATGTTACTAATTGGGACTAACAATGCCTTTGCGGATATCAACTGTCAGTTGTCTGAAGCTTGAAGAATCGTTCTACTTACCTACTACTTACCGAAGAGGTTCTCTTGATTATGGGTGATGTAGGTAAGTAGATCTATTTGCGATATTGCAGAGATACCATCATTGAACATTCCTTAGCTCGCTTGCGCGAAGCGATCTTTGTCTACAAGTCGAACTACTTAAACTCGAAGACCCCTAAAATCTTAAGCTGTCCCTCTTGATGTATGACTGGCATAATAAGCAACTGCTGCTTCTGTTTACACACAAAAAATGAATATTTTTGACGGGGAGCATGTTTCCACATCGTTCATTTGAAGAGCAGAAAGCGTCCTGCCTGCAAAGTTCCTGCTGAAGTCTATCGACATGACATAGATACTTAAACTCGAAATCCCATAAAAACTTAAGCTATCTCTCTTTATGCATGACTGGCATAAAAGGAAACTGTCAAGTGCTCTGGGCCAGCTATTTAATACCTATGCCCCAATAACAAACACTCGCCATGCTAGTTCATCCAAGCTTTTATTGCCATCCAGACGAACTGAAACATGTGGAACTAACAGTATACAATACAAAAGGTGGTTCTTAAAATTATCCACATTACTTAAACATTAGAAGTACTAACACAAAAATTACTTTTAAAATGGAAGTAACGTCCATTTTAATGTCTGCATATACGTAATATCTAACCTGTGACAACGTGTGACTGATTTCAATAATTTTCACGTTTCAATCGTTTTCTAGCTATTTTTCGTCGTTTTTTTTTGCGATGCGACCTGTGATACTGCAACAGGAGTACTGTAACAGGATTGAAATATATATAAATGCATATTTGATTGAAATGGAGTCTAGTGAGTCTTGGCGCTTGGTTGGCTACGTGATATGTATTCATGCATAGCAATAAGATTTTTAAGTAACCTCGGTGCTTTCTGGTTAGTTTGCCCATATATGTATCGTCCTGATCAGATCCTTATCAATCCGTGGTGCTTGCTTTGCTTGACGTGCTTGCTTGATAATGCGTTAATGATGCTTTCAACAGCTTTGATGCTGGCAAGTGCCGATTCCGACGCTTTTTTCTGCTCTGATAACACGAATACTTCTCTCGTTTTTCGGTTTTCGTATTCACTTCGCGGTCACAATTAACGTAACGAGCGACGTCTTGATGATAAAAGTGCTTAGACTTGCCATTCCTTGTTTTGTTTCTTTATGAGCTGACTTGGCATTCACATCTTGTACTTTATGTTTTACTTACATGTATTTTATATGTGACTATGCTCGTTTGAAGCGCCTTGCGTTTGCTGAGTTTTTTTTTTTCGTAGAGCAGCGATTGTTAACAAAGTTACAAGTTGTTTAGACCAAACCGAAAAAAGATGTAGATCCGAGGTTTGGGCTTCTATTGAATGTTTCAGTATGCTAACTAGTGGTACATATGCAATTGAACAATTAGTGCTTCGTGCTAAGCTAGAACTTTGAATAATGACGTTCATAAGGTCTTGAGGCCACGATTCAAGGTGACATCCTCAAACTGATTAGCCATGGCTACAGAGGATGTCTCCTTCTCTACCAAATGCGAATGTAATACTGTATATCGTGATGAAATGATGATTAGCTTGATCCTTTGTCTGCAAATTAGATATGGAACAATTGTGAACTAAAGAAAAAAATCTTTCTAAGTACGTCGAAAATTTATTTTATATGGTGATTTGTAGGAAATTTGCTATTTGCATTGATGGAGAAACGACATCGTTGTTGTTGTTGTTGTTTTTGTTGTTGTTGTTGTTGTTATTGTAGTAGTAGTTGTTGTTGTTGTTCCTGTCACACACTTCACCACTCGCTATGCATCGTATTTGCTATAAGAACTCGGTTTTCTACTTGGGCTGGCGCCTGTGCGGTCATACAAGCAGACACGAACATGCGACCAAGATCCGTGGTCTTACAAACCCGTACAAACACGCACAAGCGTGACCATCATCGAACAAACCTGCTGTGATGGGGTGCGTTTGTCCGCTGCTCGTTGTGGTTGACTCGGGAAAAGTTTTTAATCTTATGACTTTTCCTTACCTCAAGTCTTGGCTGAGTAATAAACTTTCAACATGGTGAAGTAAGAACCGTGCTGGTCACATTCATCTGCAGCAAGTTTTCTTCAGACAGGAACACTTGGAGCTCTACCAACCGCAGTCATAGGAATGTTTGAACTCATAACTTAGGCGTACCAACAACATGTTCTGGACACCACATCGAGGCGGCCGCTTAATCCTGTAAGAGAACTTGAACAAGAGGCTGGGTCGACAGAAAAACCTCATCAGTCTAGTGATTGCCGAGTGTCGAAATTGGCGCCGGACAGAGGCTATTATCAATGCTGACGGTTTGCGCGTCAAAGTCCTGTACACATAAAGACTTATGATAATCTGTTATCAGAGTTACTGATTCGCAAAGTACCCGTTGCCCTCGATTGTTTGCTGAGCAAGCCGTTTTCTAGACTGGGCTCATGAGAAACTTCCATTTCGTGCACTGAGTATATTTTCATAGGTACGAATGCTAGTTGTAATGAGAGTCATGAGTATATCGGTGTTCTTCTTTATCTTATCTTGCTTTCTGTATGAAAGCGCATTTTAAAATTGCAGAAGTTCAGAGAGAGCACGGGAATTCGACAAAATAGAGGTTGATTTAATATTGGGTCCGCTTATCCTCTGTTCGGAGTGAACCTCAGGCCAAAATGCATCCTGCTGGTTCATTGAGTATAGATTAACATGCCTCTTTGTTATCTCTACGGTAAAGATCTACTTTCAATTTGTGGTTTAAAGGTATTTGCTCAACTTTTATCGACAGTCATCTTCCCGTCCTATGGATATTGTGCATGGACGAGACCGAGTGAGTATATATTTAATATGATATTCTGTCAACTCATTCCATTTCGGTTTGGAATCCGTTCAATCCTTCGTCGCTTTCGTGGTCGTACACGACAATCTATCCTGAACCTGTGCTCTTTGTTTCCAGTTCCTGAAAGATTTGACAGTAAAATGTTTTTGACTATAAAAGTCTGATTGCCAC
>QQSS02179408.1:0-14520 GCA_003687565.2 Craspedacusta sowerbii
AATAATAATAATAATAATAATAATAATAATAATAATAATAATAATAATAATAATAATAATAGTAATAATAATAATGAGAAGAAGCATAGTAATAACAATAGTGATAATAACAATAATAAAAACCCTGGTAAAGAATCCCTTTGAGAAAAAGTGTAAGTGCTGCTAAGCATGCTCTACTCACCTTGGATCTTTGCTTCTTGCTCTGGTTGAGGTTCTCTAAACGTAGGAAATACAACAACACATGTTACTTGCAACCAAGCGATATCTTGTACCACTAGCATGTGCGGGAAACAAATTGACACGACACAACTCATTCCTATAAACACTCATTCAAATATAGTAGATTCAATACTGCCTTCGTTCTTTCATGATTTATGATTTAATGTAAATTAATCACGCGCAGCTGGCCTTCTTCAAGCGATTCGGGGCAGGCAGCTCAAAAATGCGATGATATTGTGAACCTATGCCCTTGATGTTATCCTGAAGCAGCTCAATCGAGGTTTTTAGAGGTTTCCAGGTCTTCATTGGAATCAAAATAGATGCTTGGTCAGCTACGACTCCAACCAAAGGCTCTCTTATGAGTCTCTTGGAAGGGATGAAACGTACGTCAGACTAGTCATTTGTATGATGAATTATTTAATTTCCTTTTTAGATTCAAGATTCAAGATTTATTTTCCCATGCAGATAACAATAATACGTGATCAAATAAAATTAAAACATTCTACATTTGAAGGAGGGCTCCTCAATAGCAAAGCTAATAAGATTTGAGGAGTTCTCCTAAAGATTTTATGCTAAAAGCTGCATGACGTAAATTTCTTTGTAATAATAATAAAAAATAGTAATAGACATATCACGCACGTGAAAGAAGTATTTCTATGCTCACACAAAAAGGGATAGATGATAGCAAGACGCTTTTATCGGTGCAGTGTATAGAAAAGGATTATGTTAGCTGACGCATGCTGATGAAGAAATAGTTGCCTTTTGTAAAAGTTTGATATATAAGGCAAATGCGGTTGTCAACATCGTACTAAAATAAAAGCAGATGACAAAAAGCTTATCAACATTGAAGCAGCCTGTTGCATCGACTGAACTAGAGCTACCTGTTGCGTCCTCAATGAGCGCCTAATTTATGCACCTAGAAGATTTTTTGACAAAGATATCCTATCTAAACAGAAATGTAATAATCACTAAGACCAACCAGAAGACTTTCAAGTTAGATTGAACGTGTAGTAAAAAACAAGAACGAACTGTCTCAACTTTCTCTTCTCTAAGACTCAAAACTATCGCTATCTTCATGAAAATCTACTCTATCTACGGCAGTGCGATGTCTTAAGCATATGGGACATGATTATACATAGCTCACGTATTTAAACTGCAAGAATTTAGTTAAGCGAGACTTTGTTTTTATTTAGCAAGAATGTTCTTGCCAATGCTTTTGTGTCCCTACTCTACCTCTGCTAGCCAACATAACTACATCAGAATTTGTTTTCGTCTAGGATTTTTACTAAAAACTTCATGCACTTGTACTTCCTTTTACCCGAAATTGCTTCCTATACATTAGTAAGGCGGCTTCATTTTCTTGTAACTAATGCTAGGTCAATAACTAACATACTTACTTACATACATAGGTACGGACCAACATACTTTACCTAGATTAACAAATGCTAATAAACATACTTTTCCATATTGAATGCTACGACATCGAAGATCCACAGAGCAGGAGCTGCGACTAAGGCTACGCAGCTGATCGATATCCTAGTCTTCGAACTAAATCTTAGTATCCAACTTTAACTCTTTGCTTGGGAATGGCACAAACAGCTTGCTGGCAATCCCTAATACGGCATAGTTGTCTATACAACGAAAACGCACTTACAATCTATTATTGATGACCGAGGTGTTAAGGTTGATTTAGCAGTCAGTCATATATTATTGACATCGGAATTCAGAAAGCGCTCAATCAACTAATTAATGACTAATGAATCAATCTTCCCGAGCAGCCCTTATATGTGATTGGCCATTTCTTAGAAACATATTATTAAATCATAGGGAGACAAGGAGAGAGGCAGGGACTCAAGAAGAGAGGCAGTGCCAAAATCAAGTGAACTGCCGGTTGATGTGGAATAAAGGAATATCAGAGATCTTTTTGGTCACTTACTCTACCGAGGAATATCTAGACTAGACACATTGTCGCATCGATTCATTAGGTCAAGCAAAAATATTCAGCGGGCTGATCGATGGCCTCACCTTACTCAAAGCAGCCTCTTCAAGTTGAGGAGTACTCAGTGAAGATCTGTCGTGCTTGTAGTCCACATAACAGAAATGACCACCTACGTCAACAATGGTTTTCCAGAGAAATCTGATTATTTGTGTTTCCCTCTTGAGACTAACATCTGTATGTACAGACTAACAGCCATATATGATACAAATTGGATTATTTGCTCATTTGTCGATGTTCACAAGAGAGGTGACCTGTGTTTTACTTTCTAATATATTTAAAGGATATGTAACGATCAATATTTTGCCGTTCTTTTAATTCTAAGTTGCATGATCATTGGACCTAAATACTACTCACGATGTAGCAGAATATATTTGCGTTTCCAACGAAAGTGAAAGAAATTTTTTGCGCCTTGCTGTAGAGCTATTTCATAAAGTCCTGATTTTCGCCGCATCTTGTAAATATTTTACTTGTGTTCGTATTAACAATATCGTTAGGTATGTCGTGTCGCAGAATGAAGTCGATGTTAGACTAATTACACTTTGCGGCTTATATATACTTACAGAAGGCTTTCACCGATTTTAATCATAGCAATGTTCTAAATAAAGCTGGAACACTGCGGTGTTCGAGCCCACGCAACTTGGTTGATTGATTTCTACATGGGGCTACACAGTTCGTGGCGATTGACTTGTCCATCCAGTACGTAGAGTATGTATTTCTACAAGGGTCTGCTTTGGGATCGGTGTTTTTCTGGATCTACAAGAGTGACCTGCGACATCGCCTAACTAACTCGGTAACTCATCGTCTGCCCGTGATGCAAACATATCCATGTAAGTCAGTATTTCTTTGACTAACCGTAAGACGTTACGTAAGGACTTAGAAAATGCTCTTTTACAGACTCGGTTCAAATCTAAGAAGAAGACTGATTTTGTATTTTTCAAGCCAGGCAGGAGAAATTATCTTGTACAAAGAAAAATGCTTCGGGCACTTAAATCTTAACACATGAGTCTACTTCAAGACTATGTAACATGAGTGCCTAGTGTAAACAATTTTATCGAATACAAACGCAGCAATTCGATTTATACCATTTCTAATCTGCGAATTCCGACACCAATATTATGAACAGAAAAGGTAAACCCTCAAATTCGCTTACGTAAGGAAACCTGAAGCACCAGCAAGGATTGCTGTGCTACTATGCACAAGTCAAGCATCCTTAATGCTTCTATAGAGATGAGGAGAGCAACTCCTTTGGTTTTATTTAATTTTAAATAAAGTATAATATTATAGCATCCGGCACTGGTCTTAGGGGTAGGGGCAAGGGGAGCTGGGGGCACGGGGCACCACCAGGAATTTCCCCCTTCTATCTAATCCTGCGCAGTAACGCATTGCGTATTTGTGGAGTATTGCTCCTTTTCCTGGTTTGTTTCATCGAGTCGTGGGAGCACGTGCTTTTGTCATTCGTCAAGATTAGTTTTGAGATTATTTAGAGTTTGTGGCAAGTGATGAGTATTTCGTTGATATATTGAAGCATCATGCTTAGCAATTGTTCATTGTTGGCGTGCCCGTATAATTTTTCCGGTTTTTAATTTAGTATAAACAAGCCTACGTAGGTTAGTTTGTCTGGACTACGCTGCTCACCAAAGAGACACCTTCAAAGTTGGTTTGCTTGGACGTGTTCGTTTTATTTATTTATTTATAACAACAATTTGTTGTCGCTTTAATACTTACGTTCTTTAAAGTTTCTGTAGATTATATATAAACGCGTCAAGGTACTATTTGTGTTCGTCAAACTAGATTAACGGGTTTACACCTCAGTAAATCTCTGCCCATTCTTCAGTGCTTTTGTCGGATACCACTACAAATATATTTTTGCTGTTGTTGTTGATTAGCTTTGGTACGATGAAGTAAACCGATCCATTTAGTGTTCAGGGGTCGCCTGCCGTATGTTCGAAGGAAACATAGATTCCTATGCTGCTGAATTCGCTAGTAATTCTTCGGCACCTTTCCATTATCAGACAGGACTGTATTTCGTCAAACCGAATGGGCGAACCATTGTGTATGTCCGGGGCAGAGCACGAAGATTCCATGTGAAGTACGACGCCACACACGGGCTTCTCGTGATGTGGCGCCAGTGGACATTGCGATGCAGCAACTTCTTGCCAGTGGACATTGCGATTGCAGAACTTCCTCAGGTTTGAAGCTGCGATCTTGTAGCTGACATTCAGTTTCTTGAGCAGGCGCCATGCAACAGTTCGGCGACATCACGAGGATTACGACTTCGAGCAGTCGCCAGTCGCTTCGCAACTTCTATTGCGGTTCGGCCAGTCGGAAACCGAGAATGCAAACTGTTATTAGGTGCTTGCTGGATATCCTAATCACGTGGTGGCGAATTAAGTCGCGAAAAGCTATGGATAGGATTGATGCATGAATGGAAATGGAAGGGTATGACATAGCTCTAAATTGTAATGGAAGAACACAACAACCGATCATAGCCTGGTACGGCAAGCGACTTGCTCTTTATGAGATTTTCTGTGTCAGATAAACATTTTAAGGGTATACATGCGTACATGTATGTGAACATTCATGAAACGTCCCTGTATGCATGTCTTGAAGTAGGTAAGGAAACATCGGTATAGACCCTGACCAGACATATTAACACAGTTAAGTGAAAACCTTACACGGGAATGCACCGACACCGAAAACTTTAATGCACGACTGCAGAATACGAGGATTTTGCCAATAAAACCTCACCACATTGCTTTATACCGTGCAGGTGATATTTACGGAATAGACGATTGAAAATCAACGCATAGGTATATCATGAATACGCAGGGGCTTGCAAAATCATTCAAATACAGGAGACTCACCAAATCGATTTATTATCATCGTATGTAGCGGTTATTGAACTACAACTGTAGATACAGTCTCGTAGTTGTACAAAAACAATAGGATACCGTATGTACAAAAGACAAACAGACGTCACAGCACAGCAAGGTGAGCACTCTGCAAATTTCCCACAATACACAGTACGATTCTGATAAGGCCACCGCACCGAAAGCGAACGAGCAAAGCACAAACCATCACGACAAAGCCAACCAGCTTTAGCTCGAAACAAAGACCCAAGCTGCCACAAACGAAACCGAAGAAAACGAACGGCACTTGAGTCAATCTTAGAGGCAAATGAAAACATTCCTTTGCCACTGGTATGAACTTTTTGAAGAGCAGTAGCCTGGTAAATAGGTACCACCCCGACTCCAATGTTTTTATGGAAGGCTTCATGAAGGGGCGTTTACATGGACATTTACCTTAACAGGCTCACGATCGAAGAACAAACGCAGCCGAACGGAGCACCGCACACTGTTCTACTGCAAGCCGGCCTGTCCAGGAAGGCGATCACTCACACATACACACACATACATATATATATATATAGCCTCTCCTCGACATAAGCACCGAATTTATACCCGCAACTAAACTGAACAAAAGAGAGCTCGCTAATAACATCGTCTCTGTCTTAGTGGTCGACCCCTTAAACAGGGCACACATGTACAAACCGTCACGCTAACAAAAAAAAATTGAGACAAACGATGTGGTAAAACCATCAAATTTGAGTATCGTCTATGCAAAGGACCTGCTAAATTTAACGCCTTCAGTAAGCGAGCGCCGCATAACGTAACCTGAGAAAATGGGATCGTTTGAATGCGACTTCCTCGCGCAAAACAAAAGCTGCAACCAATTATTTTGACTGCACGAGGTGGTAAGTACTGTTGTTGATCAGATGTCGAGCGAGCAAGAATTCTTGCACGCGCGGCTTAATTTTTTTCCCCAGTATCTAGTAATGCCGGCTCCATGGACATTAACGACACTTACAATCGGCAGTCCAGACACCACGGGGCCATAAAACTGGCACATACAAAGATACACTTTGAAAAAAATGGCGATAAAAACTAACAAATTATATTAGTTACGACTTAGAACGAGTCTGGCAAACTTGAACAACGCTGCGTGAGAGGCAACAACGTTGCACGCAGACAAACGAGAGTAACTACTAGGCAGAAGCAACAAAGCGCTTCACGAAAATCTGTCAGCGAGCAGAAAAGGCACGTCCTCGACGCTATACGAAATATATATTACCATCTACCCACGTCACTCAAACCGCTTTGTTCATCCAGCAGCTGCAGCTGGCCCATGAAGTTCAGGTTGGGCGCGATGCACGGGCGTTTCGACTTGACCAGGTCGTAGGCGTTGCGTAGAGCAAGGCGGCGGGCGCGCATGAGGTAGGCGATCGTTACGGTGGGCGAACGAGAAACACCCGCCTGACAGTGAACCAACACGGCCGCTCGCCTGGCGACAGCCTCGTCTAGAAACGCAAGTCAGAAGTAATGAGACACGCGCGAGCGCAGAGCGCGAAGCAACACTTAAGTTCTTTCGCTGAGTCTATGTAGTAAAGCAGTTCGACTAGTGACTCCTCACGACACCTCAAATGAAGGAAACCGCACATTAATAATAGTTTTTCAGTTAGCTGGATTTACGAGGGTGATCGACGAGAAGGTGGGGAGCAGAGGGGCAGAGCGTAGGGCTAACTTTGTGACACGCGCGCACTCAGTTGGCACTTCAAACTTTTTCCAAGCAAACATGCGAGTCACCAGTGGGGTTTCCTACAGAATACTCAGGAACACGTTGCAAAAAAAAAAAAAAAAAAAAAAAAAAAAAAAAAAAAAAAAAAAAAAAAAAGGCATTGAAAATTAAGGGGGTGGTCGTACCAATAAACTCGACGGCCCGATCAAGCACAGCTAAGATGTTTTCTTTAGATGAATCCTCAATCGTCAGCTGCAGATACCGGTACTTTGGGTTTTGAACGAAGTAGTTTGGGCAGCTGCATGTGAGGTTCAAGATATACGTTATGTTCTCACTTTCCAGAAACGCCTCGTCCGCGGCATCGATAGCGTTCCCCAAGAACAAAAACGAAAGCACTCGAGTCGCCCGTACGTTCAAGGGGTCCGACAAATCGCGTTTCGCTGGAGCAATTTCTTCTTGCTTCCGAGCAATGGCGTTTATTTGATCTATAGCATTCGAATCCACGTCCACTGCCGAACTGCCCGACAAGGCGATAAGATCGCGGTGGCACTGAGCGAACTCCTTCAATCCACCTGAAAGAGAATAATCAGCATGAAACAGGACCACTGCAAGTAGAATATATGTTACAAACAACAGCTACAATCACCAAATTAGTAGCAATCAAACCAACTTCACATGTAATGATGATTGCCTCTTCACTCGAGGCTGCGCAATCTTAAGGGCAACAAAACACAGCAGATTCTTTGCATGATATACAGTGACGGAAAAATTATGTTTCTAGTTATGTCATGGCAAAAACGGGAGGGGTTTAAAGGGTCTACTTAGCAACAAGCAATAAATTACAAAATATTATTTCTTCTGTGTCTCATTATGGTACTGAACATACAAAAGTTGCATTTATAACAAAATATGGCACCAGCAAATTTATAAGTTACTTTTAGCTAAAAACTTTAATTCTAAAGTTACATCTTTCTCATAGCACATGAATTAGCATATGCAGTTGGCCAACAATCATGACACAGATCTCATGGAAAAGCCAGTCTGAAAACAGAAACAATTTACTTTAAAACAGATCTTAGCACCTTCATGATTAAAATTCATGGAATAGACAGAAACGTTTTTAATGACTGCAGATTCTAGCTCATGTCTACAAAGTCAACATTTAGCCAATTTATTTCTTACATAGCGCTTTCTTTACATCCTTTGAGACTTAAGTACACAAACTTAAGCCACTAGGTATATAAACAGGGGAGAATCTTTTCAATGCTAGTGATTGAATATGCAAGAGCATATAGAGGATGTAACTCAGCTGGCTTAATTCGGATCATAAACCAAGGACAAGCTGAGGTACCTATTAAGACATGTTGACAAACTTAGTAATAAACCATACACAAACAACAATCAAGGAGCCAACAACTTCTTTTTGTAGCTTTAACATAATATTTGTTCAATCTTTTACTTAGGGACAGTCTCTACCCAAAATGTTTCTGAATACCACAGGTTAAAAAGAAAGTTTAAATTCTACAGTGACTGCATCAAAGAATTACAGATAAACCCAGAATTTACATTAAAATGCTAGCTTTTTGTGATTAAAGATAGTCGAAATCGCAGCTGTCTTTTTTAACGTGAAACCATGCGCTTAAGTGTAAAAAACACCCGATTGATTATCTGTTTTAAGCAATGCAGCAAATTACACACTGTAACATTGCTAGCTCAAACGTAGGCAAACGCAAACGTAGGAATCTTGGCAAACGTAGCAATCTTGTCGAAATGAAGTATGGGCTTACCTTTGAGAACAACTGCATCTTTTCCTTGGTCAAGCAGTGAAGAAACAACTAAACGTAGTGGATGTGATGGAGGAGAGTTGTCTAGCTCAGAAGTAGAATCATCGTAAACTACAGCTTTAGTCCACTGTCCACTATTTAATAAATCTTTCCCATACTGACATGTAACTAAATCAACTAGAGACGCCTTTCCTTGTTGAAGTCGTTTCTTACCTATACCTGTACAATTGACATTGAAAGCTCCAGAGATATGCTTAAAGTTATATGCTAAAAACGGTCTGCAATCCAACAGCACGCACTTTGAAAAACAGTGCTCTTTTGTACTTTCTTTATTTATGGAGAGAGAAGGGTTATCAGACTTCAGCAGATGTTGAGCAAGTTCGCACGGAAGAATGCTGTTTATTTGAAAAGTTCCAGTTTCTTTACTTTTTCCTGAATTTCCACCAGATAGATAGGCACACATAACACTAACAGACATTTGAAAGTACTTAATGACGCACTCCGAATGATCCTGGTACTAAATCAGCCGAGATCAACAAAGTAAGCCACAATTAAGACCAACTTCTATCCTTTACTATCTGCTGCGTATTCGAAGACGATGATTACGAATTTAAGAAATATCGCATGTAATCGTAATATGCTGTATCATGCCGATTATGCCAACGACACCAAGTTTTTCTAGTGTCTTCCCAACAAAGCACTCAGCAAAGTAGAGAATGCGGTCACCATCTTGCTTAAATTTAGCCCATGTCGTCAGATTAGACCAATCAAATTCAGGCCTCAATTAAGCTCGCGGACGCAGCTCTGGTATTTTTTGCTTTCTCAATCTTGTCCTTTCAGCTTCGTTGGCATGAAACTTAGATAAGGCATGCCTGGTTCGACCTTGAACCAGTTTAACATCTGGACTAGCCCTTATAATTGAAGTTTCTCGTATATAGAACCGCTATCCGAGACAATGGAGCTCATTTTAATACATAAGTAAGGACTTCCTGTATGCAAGTTGCCTATAAAGTCGAGGACAGCTCTTTTTTCAGTAGCCCTAGCCCAGAAGCAAACTTTTGGAAGAACCTCGGCACAACTGTCTGCGGATGCTTATCATAATCAATCATTAGTAGCGCAAATGCGAGTATTATTAAGTAGACAGCCGGATTATGCGAGGTTATGACTTCTTTTTTATGTTTTTGCTTGGAACTACAAGTGTTGCCGATTTTAACTTATGCAAATGACGCGCCACCATGGAAAAAAGCTCTCGAAGCAAGAGACGCATATGATGTGCTCAGCAAATTTATCAAAGATGATGAGTTCTCGTAATTTGACTGCCTAAAGAATCGTACTCATGATGCTGACATAAACAATTTGACATGAAAAAAAATTGCATCGAAGTGCAAGCAAATTGAGGAGGTAGCGCTATTACATAGCGACTACAGTACACTTCAAGCCCAATCAGGGCTACCAACCTGATGACGCAACAAGCCACCGTCCAGCGGTCAGGCGCAATCATTACTTAATGACACACCCAGAAATTGCTCAAGCGCAATTCTAGGTCAACCCATTGTGAGATGTTCCGAGCAAAGATATCCTCAATGAAGGCGTTTCGGCTCAAGATGACCGTAAAATTAAACTGCTAAAATTAGATCCCTTGTGGATAAGTATATTGCGCTGGTCACCTTTATTGTTTACAAAAAATCCTAAGCAAAGTAAACTGAGTAGAACCCCAACGATGTCACAGCTATATTCCCACGTCGAACGGAGCAGAGGGCGATGACATCTCCGTTTTTCTAGCCCTGAGCTTGCAATAAGAATCCCTCATTGGTCCTAACACCAGGACAAGCGCATCGCAGACCTACCCCAAGCCATAATACTAATCCTAACCATAACTCTTTCATTAACAAGCTCGAGGCTCAATCTTCAATCGAAATTTGATGTGAAATAAAAAAAATTATTCCTAGGCAAAAATTTTGGCATCCTGGCGTGCTGCCGCAGCGATATTGACCTTCGCGGTCTGTCGCATTTTCAATCGCGGCTTGAAGAGTAAACGGTAGCTTTTCGGTATGGAGTTACTGATACATATTTTAAAGAAATAGATTTCAAGTAAGTCTACCCACCGACCAACGTTGCAATGACGCTTCTCTAATTTAATAAGCTGACGCACACATTCGCCAATCATTTCACATGATTGTTGATACACCTTGAATCGTACAAGACCGAGACATTGCTAATGCGCTATTATCGCCGTTGACGTGTCCAGAACCCGCCAATGACAGAGTCTCGCGAAATCCTTCCTAATCTTTTCGCAATCGGCAGTTGCTGAAACAACCGATTGACTAGATAACCATCACTGCTGCCTCGCATCTGCATGCATCTACATGCGGGTTTTTTTATTGGACTGCGCCGAGTTCCTTTAAGTCAAAATAAGAAAAATAAGCAGCAAGCAGTGGCGTCACTAGGGTTGGTGTCATCCGGTGCGGTAAACTCTTAGTGTCACCCCTCTAGACTTTCTCTTACCACCATAGACCTTGTCCACATGTTCCTGTCCTATAGAATGTCAGGCCATGATGGTGTTACCCGGTGCGGCCAGCAAACTCCTCATCCTTCTAGTTTTGCAGCAAGGAAGGATTGAAATGCGCCTTTTTAATTTCATATATGGATATATGAATTCAGATAAAGATTCATGGTCGAACTTATAACCAGCAGTTCGCGACATTACTTTTAAAACTTTTGCTGTCACCTGCAGATATTTTGGATTTGATTTGAGGCCTTGCTTACTCACAAAGAATGCAGGGCTCCAGAAACATCTTATCGTATACATGGAATCGCTTACTTTGTGCAATTGCTAAGGTGAGCCCAACCCTTTGTAACATTAAACACGAAATGATCAAGTTTCTCCGACACTTGCCACCCAGTGAATTCGTTTGGTAAAGAAGCAGTGTACCTGTTAAGATCTAGTTGACCCGGCCTCAAAATTTGACTGAAAAGATGCTTAAGACATCCTAGTAAACCATAGAATTCGGTACATCGCGGTACTTTACCCTACAACCAACCTGATGTTACGCTTCGTTATTAAAGTTTGGCATTGGACGCCATTATAGCGAACGCGCTTTGGCTTATGCGTCCATATAGTTGACGATTCTTGTCCCCTAAGTCTCCTCAATGGCAGTTTTATCCTAGCTGACTGCCACGCTTTGACGTGCGCATGCTTTGCCACCTTGCTACATTAATCCTTAATCCAAGAAAGATGAGTAGCGTGGACAGTTTGTGGCATTTTTACAGCTTCTGTATCTTTTTTTTTTCAAATCAATTTTGATTTCGTCTACAACCCCTGAAACCCAGCACCTTAGGCCATCTTGAAAATGGCGCTTCTCGTGTAAACCCAGTCCTATTGACAAGGCCGCGGTTTAGCAAGTTGTTCAGTGTTTGCACAAGCATTATAGGTCTTGCGTTTCAGCGGCGCCTGATGTTGTGACGACAATCTACTCTCTCTATTTCTCGGTAACACGCGCACAGACTCACGCAGCCTATAACAAGAAATGGTTACCCAAACTTCCTTGCCAAGCAAGCTTAGATGCACTTAAGTGCTCAACAACTAAGATCTTGCCTTGCTAGAACTTGCATGGACTACACGGAAGGTAGCGCGCTCTCTTTGACTCGGGACCACTGGCTTATACCAATAAACGTATCTTTATATCATTCACTCGCCTTGCACGTCTCCGCTTCTGATGTTTTTATTTCGGTTTTTGTGCTTGTATATTCACTGCCTTTTGTTTTATTGTTGTTGTCTTTAATACAGTCCGCTTTACTTACAAATATTAATGAATAGAGCCTTCTTTGCGAATATCTACAACTTGCCCAACTGGACCTGAAGGGCTTTTGTTTAAACACACAGGAAATTGGTAATACATCTTGCGCACTGTAAATGCTTTTGACCAACAATTGTTCATTCATAACAATAGTAAGACATTTATGATTATTGTTTACGCAGTCGGTAGTAGATTTGTAATATTAAATTCGTACATCTTCACATCGTTCGTCTTAACTGTGGATGCTACTTTCTTAAGCCTGCTAGCACCTAAGTTCACCTGGCACAAGTCTACTTAAGACACAGAACTGCCAGCTCTTGTAGGCACACACTGGGACTGTTCCTTAACAGTTGTCATTTATCTGGACTTAATAAGCCAACCTCAACGTTCCTTGATTAATCTGTGCCTCACAAGCAGGATATACAGAGGTGAAGGTGCTCCATACCGTTTCAAGTAAAAAATTACAGCTCTGGCAAACAAACTATTTGGCTATACTCTATAGTGCAGTTGCAACTGTCTCTGTCCAATAACAATGACTAAAATCATATTGCTAAGAAATCAGTAATGGGAAATTGTAATTTCACTAGCACCGGGGAATAGCTTTAAAGAGTACTGTGGTCTGCCTATTGAGTGTGCTTCACTTAATTTTGGAAAAGCCGTGGTCAAGCCCAAGATGTAATAAAATCCCAACTCTACTCACATTCCAATGCTGTGCTGAATCTTTGCACATTAACTCTGATATATTTGGCATGAATTTCTTAAAATGATTTCCAGCATTGTATATTTATGCTCTTTGTTTACCTTAATTGCTATCTCTCGCCAAGCAATTAAAGTTTGGTCTCCACTATTAAAGCAGAAATTAGACTATAAAAGCGGAAAACGAGAAATCGGTCAGAAGGTCAATAGGACGATATTTGATGTTTCTTGGCACATGAAAGAATAACGAAATATAGTACGAGGGACTTCAATGACACAGACGGGGAGTACTTACTAAAACTATGTAGAAGCATTTACATGCAAACTTTGTAAACTTGATGCAAACTGTTTAACTCAAAGCTTATATGGTCATCATGCAAAGAGATAATGAATAAAGACCATCAATAAAACCTTAGAACAGTTGTCTTCATCGGGGCTACCTAAACTTTTCATGAAGAATCAAGCATTATGCTTTCTGGACTTGTCTCCCCGGCAGTTTAGTTATGGACTTTTCTTGTTGCAAGGTCATGATATTTCTTTAAAAAATTAAGAAGACTCAAATCCACTGTTTGCCTTGCGTTCTACCACTTCAGCCTTCCAAATCTTATGGGATGTCTTTCAACTCTACACATCCATCCATCATATCGCACACATTCTTTTAACCTTTTTATCCATTTATCAATCCATCTCTCCATCCATCCAATTAGTTAATCTCTCAGGTCTACAGTCAACTCAAACAGGCATTTTCACTGTAACAGCTTTCTGCCAAAACATTCAACTATCCTGTCAACTTTAAATGCAATATCTACTGTTCTGAACATTTGGGCACATCTTTCTGCTAATCTTTCCCTTAATCCATCCTTCTGTCTATCTATGCGTCCACCAACCAATCCACCCATCAGTCCTAAAAAAATAATCTTGATCTATTAGGACATTGACATATTGCAATTCTTTCTTTCAAAACCCCCGTCTATTAATCTATCCCTCCAACAACATATCCACCTATCCAGCTATGCAACCATCAGTCCTACATCGAATGCAATATCCACATCTATGACCAAATTGGTCCATTTGTCTGCCAATCCATACATCTATTCATATTTTTATCCCTTCAACAATCCCTCTATCCAACAGATGACCCAACCATCACAATTAAACCACCCATCCCCATCCATTCATCGACTAGTCCATCCATTCAGCCATATATACATGCATCAATCCATCCATCCATTCATCCATCCATCCATTCATCCATCCAGCCATCAAACCATTCATCCATCCATCCAACCATCCATCCATCCAACCATCCGTGCATCAATGCATGCATATATACAGACATCATATATACATACATACATACCTACATACATACATACCTACATACATACATACATACATGCATACATACATACATACATACATACATACATACATACATACATACATACAT
>QQSS02179419.1:4207-14518 GCA_003687565.2 Craspedacusta sowerbii
GTCCTATCCTCCTGGCACATGCCATTACCATGGCGCTGAGCTACTAACAACCTCATCCATAAATAGCCGACTCCGCAAACTTCACCCGATTACACTGAAGCCAAAACGCTGAAGATATGTACTTCACTCATGCGAAAAAGAATCTTCACCTTTTGCGACAAAAATGATTATGCGGAGAGCCACTCACAAAAATGATTTACCCCGGAACTCAGCGGAACATTCGACCACATAACCTCAGTGACAAAACTAATAAACCAACCGCGCCAAAAGCAACGTGGGATAACATTACGTTTCTTGACTTAAAGTATGCGCTTGGGGAAGTGGATACGCCATAATCAAATTTTACAATACCATAACATTTCAGATCACGTGTCAACTATTGTTAGTTACCCGTGCTCGGACTTCGCATCAGCGACGACACTGTTTTTTCATCACAACCGGCTACGGTTTGCAGACGATCCAGCTGCTGTTAGCGAATTCAAATCGGATAATCAGACCCTGCTAAACACGTTGTCCCGCTGGTGCTTTGGGACCGGAATGCCGTCTCGAGTGGACAAGTGCCATAATCTTGGCATACGCAAGAAGAATGGTTGCTCAAAGCACGTAAAACGTCCCCTCTTCATTAATGATCAACGCAATAGGCCAGTCGACATTGAATGCTCTTTAAAGAATCTTGGCAGATCTTCCAGCTTCGACATGTCTGCCAACAACCATTACTCGAAATCGTACACGATCCGCCTCTTTATAATTGAAATGAACTTCTTATTTATCAGAGATGAATTCAATGCGTAATCAAATGGGACCTTACTGTTCTGATCTAACGAATACATCGATCAAGCAGTCTCTAAATAGTAGATTGCGTCAGCTATCCGAGACTGTAGCTTAATATATCGATATCTAGTAACTTTTTTGCTAAGGCAAAATATTTTTCTCGTTTATGAAAGATTTATTCATCGCCAAGTGACCTATCGCCCGTGCCTCGCGATATCACACAACACCGATGTAGCGTTCTTTCACAAGACGAATAGATTTGGAAAAACGTTAAAGCCCGCAGCTATGTCTCATCCCGCAAAGCCATTAAAATATTGAGAAGAAGCAAGGCGGAAAAAGGTATTGAAAGGAATGTAACCATGCAAGCACTTGTCATTAAGTCCATATGGCCATATGCCCTTCCGAGCAGCGCATGCCGCAGGGTTAAAGTACTGGAAAAGATGCCGGGGAACATTTGTCTCTCCATAAAATACCTGGGAAACATCTTGCTCAACAAAAGCAACACCAAATCGATGAAGAGCCGCAGTGTTCGAACTTGCTCTTTCGGTCCTAGTCGGCACTCGCTAGCTCGTGCGATTGGCTGCTTCAAAATCTACTGGCAGAGAGACGTTTTAACTGGAGGCACAACTCGTTCCTTCTACGATGGACACATGCAGCGAAGGCACTTCCTTTCCTCATTGTTAAAAGTGCCATAGACAAATACTCGGCGAGTCAACATCTATTTTATCGGGGTGGCAACCTTCACCAAAAATTTATAGCTGTCAATAAAGGCGATACCTGCATCATGGAAGTCACCGTGGGGTCTGAGCAAAATATGAGGAAATATGACGCTTCACGCAAGCAAAAGCGCTAAGAATATATCGTGTGAAGTTTTTCGGGAACGCGACCAGCGCATTTCTTGAACTTGTCTATGGGTGCAGCCGGAATCATCTGCAACGATGCTGCAAATATGATCACTGGTTCAAGGCCCGGATTTAGCTGAAGTGCGTCAGAGTTCCTCGTCCGAAAATCTATCAGCATTTCCATACCCAAAAATTACTACCTCTTCTTTCCGAGAGACAGACCTTGAAAAGACCTGGTAGCGAGTCTGTCAGCTGATTTGCGAGGCCTGTGTCTAGAGTGGCAAACCAGTTTCTATTGCGTACGCAAAATTTCTTTAGTGAACAAATGAGAAAATAAATATTAGTTGTGTAAAATGATTAAATTATTATTATTATTATCATTATTATCTATAGCCATCGCTAGCCATCAGGAATTTGGCTCCTCCCAGCAGCATGAGCCGCAAAAAGTACGGCCTCGGTATTTACCCTGTATCATCTCGATTTCTGCAATGTAAAGTGGCATATAGTAGGTGTCTTAAACTTTCCAAGAATCCAGACGTCGCTTCGATTCACAGCAGCACGAGTTATGGCAACAACATCCGCCCGGATAGCAATACATCGGCCAAAGCAGTTACAAAAGACATTCGAAAGAACTCTGAGAGCCGCCTTCTTTCAAAACTAACGACTCAGTCGTTAGTCGCGAAGTCAATATGGGACCAAGGTCTCTCTACCTGTGCAAGGCACGGGCCTTCAGTCTGTGAAAACATGCCGAGATCTATTTATAATTTTGCGATTCGTTACTTACCACAAAAGTCTGTCCAACCATAGCAACACTCATAAATGGGGTAGCGTTCCTAGCCCGAATTGCGTCCATTGCCAAATACCCCAAAACACTGGGACACGTTGTTTGAGGATGTAAACAAGCACTCAAGGATGGAAAATTTAACTGGAGACATGACTCTGTTCTCCTAAACTTCGCCAAGGCCATAACCTCGATTCCCAACGTGATAAAGTATATAGTGACCTCAAGGATAGTGATCTCTTCACGTCCCCAAGTGTAGTGAGTGGGAAATGCTAAGACCAGACCTAATTCTGATAAAGGGATCGGATATGTTCATAATGGAGTTGACAATCGGGTCCGAAACGAACATGTCTAAAAATGCCGACAGAAAGCAACGGCACTACCACGACCTAATTGAAAACATAAACCCAGAAGGCAAGGTAGGTTTCCAAACCTCTCTATGGGCGCCAGTGGTGTAGGCTACGGTACAACCATTCAAACGAGATCATAGAATGGCTGCAAGAAGTTGGACTAACAGAGCGAGATGCCCTATACACACTGAAGAAAATCATGAACGTGTGCCTACGCTGCACCTACTTCTCGTTTTGCAAAAGAGATGAAGAAATTTTAATACCAAAACTTTTATACTGGTGAAAGCTGTGTCAGCAACTCTGCCATGCCTGCTTGCAGCGAGTGGCAGTGATTGTAGAATTCACTTTGCATGTGAAAGTTTGGTTAGAAAATATATAAATGAAAGTTGAAAAAGAAATATTAAATTATTAATTAATTTTTTATTTTTTTTTATTTTTATTCACTTTCTTTTTTAATTTAATTAAAAATTATATTAATTATTAATTCTATTATTATTTCAGAAATGCCTAGCCTTGCGTACGTTTCGTCCCGGCGAAGGGACTCGTCAGAGACCTTCGGTTGGAGTCTTAACTGGCCAATTATTATTTATTTGATATTTTTCCTATTTTGAATTAAGTAAAAGCCTTAAGATGCGATATTAAAACTACATATCAATGGTCAAAAAATATACGAACCCAGGTGAATTTATAAATTTTTCACTAACCTGCCTCTTTCCCGTTTCCGCTTTCAGACAATGAACCTGACGTTAAGAAACGGCAGCGCAAAAGCGACCTCAAATAGCATAGACCCCTATAACTTACCAACATCAGTGAGGGACATGCCCAGAGCATTATCTGGATTGCCATTGTAAGACTGTTTCACTATAATGCTCAAGTTTGTTCCAGAGCCAAAACGTAAGAAGCACTTGCTTGGCACAGATGGTATAGCCTTGAAATTTGGCTCACACATCAACTCCACATTCCTTATCCGCGAATAAACAAGCGCAGACCTCCGGTGCAAGATTTCTCCAGATACATTTGACTTAACTCCAACTGTGAGTTGCTTGACACCAGGTGTCAGATATATATGGATTTGCTTCGAGTTGTTACCATAAGGAATATAAGTTCCATCTCCCAAATCAAGACTGTACAAGGGCGGATCTAAACGCAAAACAAAACAACTTAAGAATACCTGAAAACTCATTTTAAAACACTGACCAAGACGTGCACATCATCCGACGTACCTTTCTAAAAAATTGCAATCTCAGTCAAAGCTATCGACCTTAACACAAGATAAAAAATGCACAAAGGCCATAAGCGGCCAAACCAACTATAAAAACTTCATACAATTTCAGTAACATGGCAATTATTTCCAAAGCACAAGTTCTCTACAGCTGATGAAAGATCATACATAAAAAAGAGAATCTCACAAGCAGATTTTGCTGAAATTTCTATGGTAGCAAGCTCAAAATTCACCATCACTGCTGTTGAAACTAATGTCACATTTGAAATACCACTTGATGTAGGGATTTGGAAAAAGCGAATCTGTTGGTCATCGCACTGCTGAGTTAAGAAGTTACATTGAACATCAACACTTAAGCAAGTCATGTTTAGAGCCACTTGGAGGCTTGATCTTGAGCATAAGCATGAACCAGATCTAGAAAAGCTTGCAAATGCGAAGCCAGAGGCACGAACAGCATTCAGTTCAGAGCAATCTCTCAAACAATCAGTATTCGACTCAATTCGAGTGACCACCAAGGAAGATAAGTTTCCTTCAAGGCTGACACAGGTGTACTGACATGCTGAAAAGAAAAAAGAACAGTTCTACTATCGATAACAAGAAAATGGGGCCTATGAATGTGGCAGTAACCTCTTCTAAAACATATCTTACAAACTACAGTACGTCAAAAAAGTACCAGTGTCCACCCAGTGGACCTTTAACTTTGTTAGTATCTTGTATTGGTCTTCAACTCTTTACTTCTCTACATGCCAGCAAAGCACAGCTCCATGTCCTAAGACTCCTACCTGTGTGTAATTATTGTAATGCTTATGTTAATTGTCTTGATGCCTTACAATTCGCACAATCTACATTAATGAGTTTATTGGACTATTGATAATACATGACATTAATTTACATAATTTTCCAATAAAATTGTTAGCATTACGGATAAAGTAACATCAATTCCTTGATAGGGGATAAACTCTTGGTTTCAGGGTTTCAAAAAACCAAAGCTATTGCAAATCTGGCACGTATCTATTTTATATTCATAGGTATGATATGTGCTTAAGCATACTATAGCTAATAGCATCTCATGTTTTTTGTAAAAAAAAAAATGCAGCCAGTATCAAGATGAAAGTTTTCATACTTTCTAATATGAAGTAAAACAATGCATTTCATGACCTAGAAGCAATAATATAGCTACACATTAAGTTTATGAAACATGTCCACGCTAACTTATGAATCATTAATCCCTTAGAAAAATTACAAATTTTAGCCTCAACACAAAGTGCAAAGTACTGCCTACTGTACATGCGGGAGTTTCATATGTGTAACGAGATCCAGGCTAAACAAGTCCCCTAAATAGTTAACTAAATAGCTTAAGTCATGTATGTGTATTGATAAATAGAACCTAAGTATCACTAAGTTAAGTCCAAGCAAATCTTACCAACAAATTGCAGCCCAAAGCTTGCCATGCTCAGCAAGACTTGACACCACACCTGCAAAAAAAAAAACTTTTGCAAACAAGTCTGGTAGGAAACCAAGAATCAAATGTGGATATTGATGTGGATAATCAGGTACATTTACCCCCAAGCTTTATATTGTCCTTGTATCAAATGAATCAATTGATGCATCAAACCTAAACATTAGGTCCCTTCAACTTAGTTTAATCATTACAAACCTATTCATACTGTATTACAGTATAATTCTCAATTCCTATGAAAGTGCTTTGGAAATATACTAACTAAATTAATTTCGCTTGTGACTTCACACGAAATTTTGAAAGTTCGCAGAAATTTGCAATCCAACCACGGGTCCCTCAGTTCACATTTTGTTCACTGTTTGCATTCCCGTTGGGCTTGCGGTGTTACCGAATTTTCGATTTTACTGTGGAAATTAAACCTTTCTCTATTCGAAGTCAGATTCAGAAAATCATATAAATGACCTCAAAAATAAAAGATAAACTTTCTTTATATAGATTACAAGTCGGCTATCTAGTCTACTTGCTAATGATGTTATGTGATAATTGTTCCAGAAGACCACTGGCCTTTTATCACCTGAATTTGCATGTCAACAACTGATAGGCCATATTAATGATTTGGATCCTGTAATAAATGAAACAACTCCTTCGAAAATTTTCTCCATCCCCCATTTCGTGTTGTTGCTCTTGCGTTTTATGGTCGCAATTTAAGAAATCTAGATAAAGTTCGAATGCAAATCCGTGCTCTCCGATCAGTGGTTCTGCGGAGATGAATTAAAAGGGCTTCCATTACTCAGGTAAAATAGGACTGGTGGAATAATTTGGTTAAAAGAAAATATTTTGAAAGCATTTATAGAAATTTCTTGATGGTTAAAGGTGACTTATCCATTTTGCGTTTGTCATATGCATCTCATGAAATTGGCAAAAGGCCATAAGTCCGCGACGTGAAAGTAACCTGGCACAGGAGCCTAGAATGTATTCTAAAAGTTCTTCATTCCACATATGACCACATTTTCCATAAGCGGATTTCAAAAAGTCTTCCCGACTTCACGGATAGTAGCGTTTAAGCGAACAATCAACTTAAGAGATCGTCTGGTTTGTCTTCAAGCACAAACAAATGTGGCACATCGTCTTTTTTTCTTCAAGATTTCGACTTCGTGCAATGTAAAGCGTGGAAGAGGCTGCTTTCTGTAAGCGTTCGTGCGTGGCATGGACCTAATCCATAACAAAAGTCTGGGAGTTTCTGTGATACCGCTGGCGGCAAGTGTGGAGGGCTAAGCCTCTTTATGCTGCGGAATCCCGCAAGAACAAACTTATATACGTGCGCCAAACAAGTATAAAGTGAATCATCGTTTCGATGGACATTCTTCGAATGTTTCACGCCATTCAGGCCAAAAGGAACTTGCAACTCACTTTGCAATCAGCTATTTAAGATGGCCTTGCGTGTAACTATCCTGCATTTGTTACTTGGCTCATATTACGTGATTTTTTTTCTTCGGCGTTAGTTTCTCATTGCGTGTTTATGGACGTCTGTCATTAGCATGCGTTAGCGCACGTTTTTTCTTTCACCCTCTCTAGTTTTTGTAGTGCTACTGTTCTTATAGACTTAGCTCATCATTAGTCTACCGGCTACTAGATTATACCGACAAAATCTCGCTTAGTTCCAACACAACTTTTTAAACGTACCTTATGCTTGGAAGGTAGTTAAATATCGGAATATCTAAATCTGTGAAGAATGTGTGAGTGCGCGTGTGTGTTACAACATCTCTCTTTGTCAACCGTGTTTGCTAATAATATGGGACGAATTAGTATGTACAAGAATTTGAAGTTAGCCCGCATGCAGTAGCCTGTCCACTGCACTTTGTGAATGATTTAGTAGTTCGAGAAGACTCAATGACTAGAGCTGGTTGTTCCGAAGATGCTAAAGTTAGAAAATTATTTGTAACCCAAAATCTCTATTAGGTTCTCCTCAAAAGAGTGAATGTCAAGACATAATCCACAGAAGTGCAAGAAAGAATTTTTAGGAAAAAGAGAATCACCGACAGATTTGGAGTGCATGGCTTTTTCTGGATATAGCTGGGTTTTTAGAGCTAGAATTCTGCATCAGAGCTCCAAACACTGTTGCTGTTTCGTCAGAATTATAGAATTCTCTGCCAGATGTTTCATGAGTAGGTGTTAGCAATGTTGTAGCACTGTGGTTAGGTAGTTGATTAGAGGATACAACAGCAACTACTGCACACACGTACTGGTTCACTTGTTTTGAAGTCGCTGAACCCAATGGAAGAGATGCTTGGTATCATAGCACATTTGATTGACATAACATCTAATCGTAGATATCTCTAAAAACAATTGCTAGTGTAATCAAAGGCAAATAAAGGAGCATTTTTATCGGGAGCTTATAGTTTGTGGTTTCTTCTTAATTGGTCATCAAGTGTACGCCTCTTCACGCACATGCATTTCTCTGTTTAAGATTTTTTTATTAAATCACAAAATTCAATTTACTCACAAAGGGTCCCATCTGCAGTTTCCTTATCCCGTGCTGTAATAGACATTCGCCATCTTGCCCACATGTCAAAGAAGTGTGAAATGGTGCCAAGAAATGAAAGAAGTATAGTTTTGATGCTAGATGAAATCTACATTTCCGGACTTTCTGGTTATCTCAAGAAAGTGGCTAAGTCTAAGGGCTTGGCGAAAATTGAAGGTTAGAAGAGGTCACAGCAGGTCAGGTTAGAACATTCATCACTCTAAAGATTTCGATTCCAAGGCAATTACATATTGGCGAAAAGTTGGCTTCTTATTTGACTCAAGCAAAAAACAAAAATTCAGACAAAAATTTCAGAAAACTAGCAGGATCTTTGCAGTCTCGTAATGGCGGATCATAGCAGCCTCCAGGCCAGTACGTCAACATATAGTCAAGGCCTGCATCTGGATGGTAAATGAACCCAGATGCACTTTCGATGGTTAGACATCGCAGTATACAGTACTTTCGATGGTTAGACATCGCAGCTAGCTTATCGTCATGTAGGGATTCGGCTTGATTTGCATCTTTACTGCAAGAAATTTGCAAAGAAATCTCTGAGGAGAATGAATTTAGTTTCTTTTCTTGAGATAAATTCATATAAATTTCAAAAGCATATCTCATTAAGCACAACCTATGAACAGGGGTTTGTTTTGTGCACCTAAATTGCTACAATTCCCAAAATATTGAAACTCTATAGTCTCTTCATACTCTTAACGCCAGACGAGCTTTGTATCGTATTGGTCTCCATGACGACGATCATGGAAACAGAACCGAACTCGGTGGCGCGAAAGCCGCAAGATTTGGCTCGAAATTGCGGCTTCCAAGTCAGCAAGTGCAGAAAAAAAATTACATTAACCATGCACAAAAGCCCCAACACGGTCATTACATTTTGTATTTATTTACTCAACGTAAAAAATGAAATTTTACTCAGGAGCGACTTTAAGTACGCAGTCAAACTTCTAATTTTAAGCCGTCGGATAATGAAAGATATGTTTTTCTTTTACGAAACTAGCCTTAGTGGTTGTGTGCTGTGTTATTAATGGCTTGGATTGCCCAGGAATGGAGTCACGTGAAGCTGCGAGTACTATTGCATTATGCTAATGATGTTATCTACAGTTTAAATTAAGGTGAATGAAGGAGGAGCCAGAGATTCATCTCAACAAAATCAAGGCTTCGACACTTCGTACAATGATAGATATGTAAGCAGACTTTAAAGCATCGTGGTCATTTTCCTTAGATGAAAACCTGCGCATGCTGGTATTCTCTCAAGCGCTTTATTTTGCAATGTAAAATTCTCGACATTAGATAGCATGTAGGATCTTCGGCAATGCCTTCCGATTGCGGCGCGGGTGATTGCCTGCACAGCACCTCTGAAACTTCTGGTTTTTCTCAAGCTGTAAACTTGATGCACAATACAAACTATGAAACTATAGAAATTAGTCGCAGTCATCAACTTACCAAGGTCTTCATTGTTTCTGGAGGTCGGTATTGCCTGATGACAACTAATAATTCTTGAGTTCGGTGAACATTATCGGTTAAAATTCCAGATTCAAGAGTCCAATCAAGGCAGAGGCTATCTGCGAGACTAATATTCCTTGCGGTAGCTCGCCATCTGTTGACCTTGAGTGAAAATACTAAACAAATCAGAACAATAAGGTAGAGTTTCCAACAGGTTAGCAGAGCAAATTAAACACATTAGTTATTAATGTTAAGGAATTCCCGAAGGTCTCCAAGACAACTGATGAATTGATCCATCTTATGAACTGATGCCCAACGATAACAAGTGACGTAGTAGTTCTTTAAGCCCCGCAAGCAAGGTGGTACTTAATGGCACTTCCTAATTAAAAGATTAGGCAGCAAACAATGCGCCTTTACCTTTTTCAGCATCGAGAAAAAGCACTCAAAATGGGTTAATAGACATCTTCACCAGAGTGTTCCTCTGGCAATCCAACAGACCGGCGCAGGATGACTTCTAAATAGGATTCAATGATTAGCGCGAAGCAAAGTGTGAATTAATAATTGCAAACGGTCATTTCCGCCCTATCGTGAATGAGCTCAATCTCAAACCTCTGATTAAAATTTTATTTCCTATCGCGCGACTTTCGGAGTTGTATGAATGACTTCGTGACAGTTAGGATGGTGAATAATGGATCTTGCAGACCTGCTGTATCCTAGAGAACCAACCCAAAGAATGGTTTATCAAGTTGAGAAACCATCAATAATGGGTTGGGCTCAACCAACACAAAATCTTGCAAAGAACCAGGATGTTCGGCAATTCGTCGTCCCACTGAGCCGATATTTTCATTTCTGATAAATCTTTGCACAGCAAGAGTGCCTTAACTCTTCATTCAGAGCATCTGCTAAAAAA
>QQSS02179430.1:0-29802 GCA_003687565.2 Craspedacusta sowerbii
TATATATATATATATATGTATAAATGTATATATATACATACATACAATTATACATATACATATTTACATGGGTTCATAGCGATATAGGGTATGGCTATCCAACGAGAAATCTTTTTTTATTAAGATTACTCAGAAGAAAGCAGAGGTCGAAAAATCATCAAAAATCGCTTGACGCCTGCACTGAAGTCTCAGAATACCAGCTAACATTATCTCCACACAATTACATTATATTCTTTCTACTGTCCGATCTCCGTCTCCTTTTACTCTGCTTCCCTTGCTATTCGCAGTTCATAGTCTATGCTGTAGCTAAGCGTCGACGTACATTTTTTTGTCAATGGTATACTCGGGCGGGTCCTGGGGCTTATGACTTCAGGTGCCCTTTAGGAACTGCAGATCAGAACGGTTGGTGTTTTGAGGCCTACTCCTAATAAATAAATTCCTTACAAATAAATAAATTCCTTATAAATAAATTCATAATAACTCCTTTACACTGCGTTAGCTTATGGGAGTCGAACATGATACGTGATCGCCCGCAACATGTCTTCAAAATGAAAATAAGCGGTTTTTATTTCGAAAACGGGCACAAATGTTTTTCTAAGCCAACCGATGGACTGACACGAAATCAAAACGAATCTGGGACCACACATCGCAGCGGAGGAATACTGAACTTCGCACGCTATTAGACTAGCCATAGGATATGCGAACAGAACACCATTCAACTGCCCTAATCTAGTAAACGTCGCAGTTGCCCAAGGGTTTCCCTATGCCAAGCATAATGCCGCAAATTCTTGCAGGACGCCGTTGAAAGAGGATACGCAAGGACCACCCTATGATGAACTCCATGTCGAAATATGCGACCCTAGGTTTTTCCGTTCTCCAGCGCCACAAAGCTCGTTTAAACAAGCTTGCAAAAAGACAAATATGAATACAGGCCAAGATCAGCCGCGGGAAAACGCGTTCAAACGAGCTCGCAAGAGGCACAAATACGAAGATGAACCACAAGCCACGAGCGATCACCCTGGAATGCAAGCCTGCAAAAAAATGCTCTGGCCTTCTCAGTCTTTTCCTACTTAAAAAAAAAAACAATTAAATGCCGACTTAAAAAATCATTAACGTATGATTACTATCGTCAAAAAGCATATACGTAGCCGAAACCTTGTCAAGCAGAAATGACCCCGAATGAAACCAGAGTGCTCCTGACAGTAAGTCTTGGCAATCTTCAAAACCAGCGTAAAAGCAAAAAAGCGCACAGAGAACAAAAATCTACGTGGTAACCAGCTGAAAGTAATAGGCAGGCTTACAGGTCACCCTCTTGCCTTTCATGCTTCCGGATAAGCTCCAGCATGGCTTCATTCTGTTCCACGATGAGGTCAGTCAACAGGGTCACCGCCTTTACACGCAGCGTACCGATACCGCCGTTCCGAATCACATTTCGTACGGCATCGAGACCCCGCAGTCTGATCAGTTCCTTTTGAGCCTCTTTGTGACCACGAACGAGTGCCGACAGGGCATACAGACCCTTCTTGATTATAGGCTTGCTCTGGTCTCTTGACAGCATCTGCAGGAGATGGGGCACTGCACCATGTGACAATACAGCCGACTGGGCTACCGGGTTACTGCAAAACGAAGAGACGATGCGTGACAAGCACGAATTCAGAAGGCGAACATCGAAAGAGCAAGCAACGAGAGCCAACACACCCTAAAAACTAATACATCAATAAACACCTTCTGACAGACACACCTCCACACTTACACAGAAACACAAGCTCATACACACACACACACAAACACACACACACACACATACACACACACACACACACACACAAAAGAATCGAGGGAGGCTAATGCCGTAAACATTTGTTCCAAGTGCAAAAGCAAAGCCAAGCAAGGCAAACGTGTTTTATTCAGATATCCCTAACATCTAATTCTCTTTATCATCCCGATGCCCACATAGCGGTTAAAGATGTCAATCACAGGCGTTTCAGCCGAATGACTTCCGCTTGGATGCCCCAGTGTCACATGCCAACATCTTACAACCCGTGTAATCAAGAATTGCACAGCAGCTCAGATAGACACAAAATACAATCCAACCAGCACGCCACATGTCACACGCCGCAAACCTCATCAAATGGCAAAATTTGTGCACTAGTGCAAAAAATGGCTAACCTTTGCACTGCTGCACCAATGACGTTAGCAGCAGCCTCCTTCACCTCACTCTCAGAGTGGTTGAGCAGGTTTACAAGAAGGGCAAGACCTCCAACAGTGTCTAGGTCTCTAGCATTGTCCACCTGGTGCACATAGTCTTCTAGATTGGCCAAGGCATGTAGCCGGTCAGCAGTAGTCACATTCTCTCGCAGAAGGACGCTGATGTAGTCGCGCATGGATTCGAAATCAGACTTGATTTTCCAACCCATTGCATGTTCCAAATCAGCCCTGATCTCCTCAATTGAACGAAACTTCTTGCGAACTAACAATTGGAAGACAATACAGCACTATTAAAGTTAGCAGCAAACAAGTAGTGAAGGCTAGAACATGCTACAAGACCCAACACATGCAATTTCACTGACCAGAAGAACAGTGGCCGGCCACATTGCACCACATCCTGCCTTTGGAACGATGAATTTTCTCCTTTCTTGTAGAAAGTTTGCAAAAATTATCAAATCTTCTTTTCTACCTTTTTCTTGTGATAGTCATAGCCCTTTTGGAAGCTTTAATGACTTATAAATTCCTAAAGCTGCATTACTAGCTCTATTGACTTTCGCTTATCATATTCTCTAAAGCATAGAAGAGCAAGGCATTCCTAACTTGTTACTGAAAGAACTGGCAAGAAAAAGGTGACTGGATTTAAGAAAGTTTTGCAATGAAGGTATAAAACAATGCAGGTACACAAACACCTTCACCAAATCATCTTACAATTATAGGCATTCAACATGAATCTCAATTATTGATGGACAAAAAACTTGCATTACTATTTTACACTCTGCCGTATACCTACATATAAGTCATCATATACTGGCACAACTGACAAAATCACAATGCACCTTTTTCTTGTCTCACATCCTCTGCTAGCTTGTCTTCCTCAGAGACAACAATATCTCCACTTTCAGTTACATGATGGCTTCCAACCTTGTCTCGGAACTCCTTTAAAGCTTCCTTAAGCTGGTCCTTTGTGAAAAATACATGTTCATCACTTGAAGGTACATTATTGATAGAACTATATTCTTCACCCATTATAATATTAGGTCCAGAGTAAACATATTGGGAATCAAGCTTATCCTTTTCAACATGGTGATTTTCTACTTTCCTATTAAAATTCCTCAATTTATCAATACGAGCAGCCTTGAACCTGGCACCATCATCGCCATCCATGAGCTTTGCTTCTTTCACCCCAGTTTGAAGGTTCATGCGCACATGAAGTCCAGCCGGCACTGCCTGGTTATCATGCACAACTTGCCATTCATTAGTTGGATAGAAAGGCTCATTCTTATCATTATCAGCAGTCTCCACATCCACATCAACAGATG
The DNA here is from genome assembly GCA_003687565.2 of Craspedacusta sowerbii. Classification (NCBI taxonomy): domain Eukaryota; kingdom Metazoa; phylum Cnidaria; class Hydrozoa; order Limnomedusae; family Olindiidae; genus Craspedacusta; species Craspedacusta sowerbii. Next base: position 3,528 of record QQSS02179430.1, read on the forward strand.
CGTCAGGCTCTGGATCAGCATCAACAAGGACAAGGGCACCATCATCTCCTAAACCATCAATGACAAAAACATGGCAATGGAAATTGTAGTCAATATAGACCATACTGAAGATTGCCTCACAGCTTTTTAAGTACAAAACAAACTATTAGCTGCTTTCATACCAAAGCAAATCTTAATGACAGCTGCATTCTAGAGGTTTGAGGAAATTAAATTAGCAAGATGCTTTTTGCAAAACCTCAACTTGAAATTTAACCATGGATCACATGAAAAACCACACAAACTGTGAAAATAAAAACATATGCTTCAATTCATCTTTCTTAGAAAACTATTATCAATCTCTATAACAGATCTTAAAATACCCCCCCCCCCCAAAAAAAAATCACGCTTACAAAACTGCCCAAGTAAAACGTAGCGAGATTACCATTAACCAGTAGGCAAATACTCCCTGTTTCCGATTAATATACAGTATACTAATAATACACTTAAGAGGGAATAAATGGCTACGAGACCATGAGAACTAGAAAAGCCTTCGCAGCCCCTAATTACAATCATGAATGATCATGATCTAACATAACGACTAGGACATGAAAACAACCTTGTAGAGCTTACAGCACCTCAGGCCCTAATTCTGAAAACGAATGGGCGAAGGAGGTAAATAATTGACAGAGAGACAAGCACAAAAAAAAAAATATTATCCGATTATCTTACCCTGCAAATAAGTAACTTGTAGTACAAACAGAAGCAACGTCAGGAAACACAACTTGCGCTCATCCATGGTGAAGACCAAACAATCAAACATGCTAGCAGTAAGTCTGATGGCCTTCCTGAAGCAGCAGCACTATTTGCTAGTAGCCCTATTCATAAGTACGTCAGCGATCTAGGAAATCGGGCAACAGCTGGTTGGCTTATAAACATGGGCCAATCAACTGACACGTTTCCTTAAGAACAATAGATGTTTAACGCAAACGGTCCCTGCACACCACGACGCAGTCATTCACCATACAAATGCTGGTATGTTAACATTATGCTAGTTCAAACTAAGAAGAATTAACTTCCGCTTTAACCTCCAGTCGATAGGATTTGCAAATACTTGCGAAGGGCAGCAGTGAGGTAATACCCTGAGAACATTGTATTCAAAATGAAAAGAAAAAAAAACAAACTATGTAACCCTCTTTAAGTAATAGTAAGGCCTCTTATCAGGCCAAAATTGACGAAAAACAGGAGTGTTTATCTTGTGAAAGCTCATGTTGGCCTGTTACGCATTATATAGCCGTCTCTAGCTCAGCGCGCCTCTTAATATCGGAGCTGTCCGGCACTTGGTATAGGCAGCTGCCACGCCTTTCCTCTGGAAGTGATGGTGTAACGACAATCTACCCTCACTAATTTCCGCTAACGCACTCACAGCCTCGAGACTCGCGCAGCCTATTTAGAGGAATAATTCAATTTTTGGTTAGCCAAATTATTGGTTAGCCAAACTTCCTTGCCACACAACCTTAGATGCACCTGGGAGCCCAAAAACTAGGATCGTGCAGTGCTAGAACTTACTTAGACTTTACCGAAGGTAGCGCGTCCTCTTTGACACGAGAAGACAACTGGCTTTCAACAATAATGTATGTATCTTATGTATGTATCTTATATATATATATATATATATATATATATATATATATATATATATCCTTTACTCTTCTTTGATGTCTCCGCTTCTACCGTTGTCGTACATTCTGTTTTTGTTGTCTTTCTTGCTGGTTCTTATTTTTATACAACTACAACTAAATACAGCCTTCTTACATACATAAATACCACTAACTACAACTTGCCAAACTCAACTAGGAGGGTCTTTGTTTAAACATAAAGCAATGTAACAAGCCTTGACCCAACAAGAGTGTGCTCAGTTATAAATATTGTGACATGCAAATGTCCTTGAGACGCATTGTTTGTTCATACGAATAGAATAGCAGTGTCCTTTCACGCCATCGGTGGTCACGATTTCGTATAATGATGGGGGCGGTGATCGGCCTCTGCCGTATCTGCTAGATGCTGTTTCCTGTGGCCTCGGCAAGGCTCGTCTGGCTCTGCTCAACGTCTTCATCCAGCGCGCTGCGTTTCTTGATGTTGTCGGTTTTCGTCGCAATGGATTTTGCCATCTTTCTTTAACTTCTTCTCATACTGTTCAACGTACATAAAGAAACTGCTGCCGATGGCTCTTCATGACACTCTGAGGGCCATCATTCTGGGATCAGGCCTACTGAAACATCTTTAAGATTCCCTGGAAAGTGAAAAGAGATAGAGATCGGGATTGGAACGGTAAGGAATGGTAAATGAGCTGTTTAATTTGATTTGTTCGTTTACGTAATGCCAAAGGAACAGCAACGAGTGGTAACGAACTGTTTTGCTAGAACGTACGAGATAAACGAGGAGTAGAATTACGTAATGCAAGGCACTGGCAGTAACTAGGAATCAAAAGAAACTCCAAACGGAATCTACAATCAAGTAGCAAGTGCCACGATGAGCCCTAACCTTCAAAAAAATCTTATAAAAAAAAGCAGATTCTTCTTCATAAATTCATTGTCAGAATTAAAGTCATTCCAGAGAACTTTATTCCGTTGCAAGCGTCGCCTTACTCTGCTTGCTGGAGGTCTTGGAAAGACCTAAAATGAGCTGGAATACTGGGCTGAGGGTGCTGGTTGTCCTGCTGAGAAACGCCATCATTCGTTATGCCGCTGGTGTTGCGAGTTGCCCCCTAGCAACCGTGCTAGTGCCTAGGCTTTTGGCAGGCGCGGCCATTTATAAAGCGCCACGGAATCAAGAGCAAGCATGGAGATAGAGCGAGAATGGGAGTAAGAGAGAAGTAGGGAGAGCATGCGAGGAGTGGAGATGGCAATAGAGATAGAAAAAGAAGTTTTTATTCAATAAAGGTTTATTGATCTGGTCTAAAATCGCGTCATGGCCCTTCATGCGAGTTCTCATTACAACACTCCCTTAATGTCATTAAATAATTGCAAGGAATTTCTTGAGCCGTCTCCTTTGCAATTGGTCAAACTTGCAATATTTTGTTCTTCATATTTTGATACGCGGAGCTGTGCGTTTTTTCTATACAGGTGTGGCTCGTGAAACGCATAGGAGCTACAACTCAATTTAATATATAATTCAAGGAAATTTTGTTCCATTCACCCAAGATTATTTAATTGAACTTAGTAACTATCTTTCAGACTCAAGATTCTAGATGGTGCCTTAAGCAAACAGGCATTTGTTCCCCAGTGTCTGTCGCTTCACAATTCAGTGGCATGACTGTGGTTAATGCTCAGTGCGAATAGTATATCCTCGTCAAAAGGAGAGACTACGCTTTCAAATGGATAGGCCAAGACTCTCCGAATACGCGAATGTACTTGAAATACTAGATGGAAATCTTTTTTTCCTAATCCAACCTACTTAATAGTCTCAACAGGGCAAACTTTAGATCTCTATTCAAAACTAGTGCATTAATTTCTGTTTGAGGCGTGGAGTGTTGGAGAAACATCTATGTTTAGGAAGGGAATTCTCGAAGTTATTTGTTGCAGCATCAAAGCTGTTTTCAAATAATGATCTATGATAAAGTGTCCCAAATTTTTTATTTGGTTAATACAAGGTGTGCTTCTATTAGGCGGTAGTTTGATGAATTCTCTTTTTAATCCGTATTATGCATATAATACTTTTTTGACCACGATGGTGTGCTTCCATTAGGCGTATTTGATAAAAAGTCTTGCCGCACTTACTGTCTCTTAGAGGGTTCCAAGCAAGCAAACCTATGTCTTCCCTTAAACATACCTCAATTCTAGTATTGATATGTCTGTTGGTCTCATCAATGTAGCTGACAATACATCCAGTGCGCATAAACTTATATACGAGACAAGATCTGGGAACTCTTAGGAAGGCAATCCTTAGATGAAAAGTGAGTGCCAGGTTTAGACGATTAGAAAACTAATTTCACAACAATACCTATAAAATACGGGTAAACTATGTTGAGGATTCATTGGTATCGTCGAAACAAAACCAACTTTTGACAGTTCAAAGTATTCCACACTAGGTTCACTGATGCAAGGGTTCAAGAGTTCTTGTTAGGCAGAGTTGATAGAGTTGCTCATAAAATGCTGAAGAAATTGATTTCCTGTGAGTATTTCCTTAAGTTTAGTTATTTCACAGTTGAAACCAAACCATGAAAAGAACATTGATTTCAAATGCGCGGTCCACTAGTGTTCTGACCAATGCATGTTTATAAGAAAACGCGCAGAAACTAGTGAAGTTTATTAACCCCAGTAAACATGCTCCTTTAGGAAAAGGAAGTAGAAAAGTCCTTCATATCTGTCTTGTTCACCAAAACATCAAGAAATGGGATTTTCCCAGCAACTTTGTACTCAACAGCAAATTAAATATTCTTATGATTAGAGTTCAATTACTCGAAGAAAGATGTTGTGTTGACGTAGTTTTCAAATAAGCAAAAGACGTCATCCACATATCTGCGATGAAAGAAAGGCTTTGTCGGAATGCCGAGATATCCAACTTTGTTTAGGGTAGCCTTGAACAGATTCGCCATAACAGGTCCTAATGGAGAGCCCATCGCCAATCCATCAATCTAGTAATAGATTGCTCCGTTATTCGAGAAATGGGTTTGTGTAGTGGCAAGTCAAAAAACGTCTTTAACTGAGGTCCGCTGATATTAAAAGTAAGGTTGTTTTCCAGGAGATCAGAGAAAGAAGATCTGGCAAAAGTTTAGCAAGTTCATAATTCAATTTAAATGTTCCCAAGTATATTTGAAGAGCACGCTCTCTCTTCAATCTAGGTTCAGAATTAAGCCCTTGAAGTTTTTGCATCCTTTATAAATATTGTGCATCTCAGCAAGGTAGTCATTCCAGCTCAGGATACCACTCCATTGCCTTTGTCAGATCGCTGTTTCCAAATCTTCTTAGAATGTCATGCTTCCTTAGTGTGTACGAAGAAGACTTTGTTCCCGTTAGCCGTTGCAACTTCATGTCATGTCTAGTTAACAGCACAGTTGTTAGCTGCAGGTAACAACTCAGTTTTTAGCTACACTAAAAAGTCGGGCCCTAACCTCCTCAGCGCTTCCTTTATTCGGCGAATTCCTAGATATGTACGAACTAATAAGTTAAGAACTTGAAAGAGTATCTGTTCTTTTTTTAAACTTTGCATTCGGATTGCATGATAGAATCCATACTTTAGAACTTCCTCTTCGTCAGGGGTGAGTAAGTAAGACGAAAGGTTAGAGATCGCCTCATGATGTGTGCACGGAAGAGACTTTGTTCCCGTTAGCCGTTGCAACTTTTTGTCATGCGCTTTATCATACGTAGGCTCATGAGCCTTAATATTTCGAGAAACACAACAAAGCAAAACATACCACTCCATGACAGTAGCAGTACTCCGGATCTCCTTGATCTAATACTGCAAAAGCGAATTTAGCTTTCGTCTCTCGTTTCGTCTTTCATTTTTGAGAGCTTTTGCAGTGCTGTTTGAAGGATCAGCTGACGAGCCAGTAGCTTCTCACATTTAGTGCAATTAGGAGTTCTGTAATTTTCTTTCTAGAAGAAGATTCGCGAGCCCTTCTTTGATGTCTGAGCTTTTGTAAATCTTTTTAAATGTCTCCTAGGGCCACAAGAGAACCAGAAGCCCTTCGGTTGACAAGTTCTTCTGACTTACAACCACTGATCTCAAGAAAAGACTTTCTTGAGATCATAGCTTACAACCGCTGTGGGCTCCAATGCTACGCACCGGCTTTATTGACTGCTATGTGGATGCTGCATTAGCAATGAAGTGCGACCAGGCTGCGTGACTTGCGTATTTGCTTGCCAGCCTGAGCACAAACTGCAAAAAAATTTTCATATCCTGCACGCAAGCTATGTTTTTACTGTTTAAACGTGTATTTATGTTAGGAGCGAAGACCCTAGTCCTCTTAAACTATATTCCTATAGGGGAAGAATCAGGTCGCTACGTCCTTGCGTCTGTACCAGAAACAGCCCCATGCTGCAAGTGCTTATACTCGCATACTGCTGGTCTGTTTTTTTTTCTAATGACGAATAATGGATGATAAAAAAGGAAAGAAAAATGTAAAGCCGCTGTTATGAAATTTATATTTTAAGAAGTGCCAAAATACCAGGAGAAGCAATAGTTACTTGCAAGTTTTGCCCTATTAAGCTAGGAAGAAACATCATTGAATAAATAATCAAAAACACTGTAGAATTATTGATTTATTGGACGAAAGCTTTTTTCTGCTTCAAAACATTAATTCTACAAGACTACTGGTATGCATTTATTTGTTTGATTTCAGCTGATGATTTATTTGACCAGGATCCCTGTGAAATTTTATGCTTTGATGCCACTAACAGAAAATTTGTAATAAATTTTTAAAGTTTAAATTAAGTTTAAACAGCAATTGTTTTTCTTTGGGATGTTTATTTCTCACCAAAAATGAGCATGTGAGAAGGTGGATAGGTTCTTAAAAAACGGGAGTGTTCTGCCATAATTTTGACTTCTCGCAGCCAGAACTGTAATACTACATACTATGTAATGACAAGGTGCTAGTTTCAAGTTGTTTAACAAGGTTATTAATGCCATATTGGGGAAGGCTCTGTTCATATGTGTTTAAAGTAGAGCAAATATATGTTTGCTGGCGTTATAATTGTTGCTTTCTTGTACAATTTTCTGTTCATTATGCAAGACATGGTTGATTAGTAATCCCAAACCTTTCTGTTCTGATCAGTAAGGTTTTCTGGGATAAGGAATATTTCTACGGCTGATCATAGATGCTAGGCCGTTGAAATCATCTGTCACGTGCCAGTTTCTTGTATTAATTTCTTAAGATTTTTAGACAGAGATAAAGTCAAGGTAGGCTGCCATGCCACACTAATATCAACAACTATGCAGCACGACGAGGTGAGTGCCAGTTTTCTTTCTACAGCTCAGATTTGGGCACAAGCCCCGCTAATGACGCATGGAGTGAATTAGTTTGGTAGCTGGATAATCAGTACATCTGTATGATATTGATGCTGTAGCTGCTGTTTTTTTTTGTAAAAGTAGCCCAAGCGTGTGCTTCCATGTGCTTTGAGGTCCTGTAAGTGGTTGGCTTGCATTAGCAAAGTAAGTTTAATTCTTTTCATGTCTTTATGTAGTTTTTAGAGACAAATCTACCCAGCGTGCTCAGTTTGTCAGCATTGTGTTATTGGAAGTACTGTTGTTCTTCAGTTTTTATCACAATCTTCATTATCAAAGCCTTGCTCTTGCTATGATGCTCCTGGTCTCTAATTGGGGAGCATGCTTATACGTAAGTCTTATCTTGTGTAGGTCATATGGCAAGTCATTAACAAAGGGTTCTGCTCATTTAAAATCAAGTAAGTATTTGTTTCCCTTCTTCGACATATATACATTGACTTGTATTTCATGTGATGCAATTGGGATGCAAAAGATCTTAAGTGTCTATTTTTGCTCATGGTGCTAGCATCTTTAAAGATGATGGAAATTAACTGGAGACTTAATCTTGTATCATGGATTACATAAAATAGCATAATTCATATTTATTTACACAAGATTAACCTTTATCTCATCCTGAGTGTTTTTCTTTTCTGCAGGACTGAGACAAAAACATTGTGTCGAAATGAATATAACTTGACAGGACTTTGTAATCGGCAATCCTGCCCTCTTGCAAATAGTCGGTATGCTACTATTAAAGAGGATAAAGGTACCTGTCTAATGTTTGTGGCAATTAGATAGTTAAGTTCTCTTGATTTTTAAGTTCATGCTACAGAACTGAGTTGGAATGTACTCGAGGCTTGTCTGTTGTGACCTTTGATTATAGCTCGTTGTAGTTGTTGTCAGCTATTGTACCTTGCCTGCGTGCTTTCATCCGATGTTAGTTTTTGTAGAGTTTTATTTGTTTATATGCTTTGCAGGTATATGTTATTTGTACATGAAGACCATTGAAAGAGCACACACTCCTTCTCAACTGTGGGAGAGAATAAAGTTACCTAGAAATTATGAAGCTGCACTTGCTTTGATTGATCGGCACTTAATTTACTGGCCAAAGTTTATCATTCACAAGTGCAAGCAGAGGTTTACAAGAATAACCCAAGTAAGGCCTTGTAATCTCTTCAGGCTGAGCATACAATTTGCAGACTTTGTCATGGATTAATAATGAATTGTTGTGCATGTATTATAATATTGTTTGAGCAGTTATTTATGATTGTAGTTTCCCTCCACGAAACTGTTCAGCCACAATGACCCAGTACATAGGTGCTATGAAGTGACAAAGGTTTTCATTATATGAACGTTTGTGGCTTACATTGAATCTTTTGCCTGGTATGTAAGTCAACCTTGCAAAGTTCTATAGATTTTTTTTTCTGGGGCATGTTTATCATGGTCATTTTCTGCATTCTATTAAATCAAATGTACAAATATCATACAGGTTGACTTGCATGTTATTTTTCTGAGTGTTCTCTGCCTTAACCAATCCTGTGTATCGAAGATAAGATGGTGCTTTGTTTTAGTATTGGACTTGAAAGGTTAATTGCCATTGGTAATTTAACTGTTACTTAAGCAGGGGTTCGCCTGATTTTGCATTTGAAGTTGTAAAACAGACTAACTCATGCTTCTCCTTTCTCCCTTCTGCGAGGGAATGGACTTGATATAGGCTGTAGTAGTGACTTGATTTTATTAGTAAACTTTAGGAACTTGCTTACTCTGGGACTTCTACTTGTTTGCACTATTTCTCCTTAGTATCTTATACGAATGCGAAAGCTGAAGCTTAAGACACAGTAAGTCCCTGTTTGCTTGACGTGGCTGTAACCTGTCATGTGACTTTCAGCACTTTCAACCACCAACAACTTTAAATAGTTTGCGCACACACAGATGGTGACCCAATCTACATGCAACTGCCTCCTGCATGATTGTTTTGAAACTTTGTATTTTTCCGGCCAATTTTCTTTTGCAGCCCTAGTCTTGTCAGGTAGGTTGAAAGCGTATGGTAAGTCCAGCGGGCTATCAAAGTGATGCAAAAGATTAATTTAAACCCGCAGTTTGAAGAAACTGTGGTTCATGGTAGGCCATAATATGATAGAGCTTAATGAATCTTGTCTAACAGCTGGAAGGAGTAATTGCAAAGCGAAAGAGTCAAGTTGTCAACGTATTTCGCCTTAAACACGTTTAAATGTTTACTTCTAAAGTTCGTTCGTAAAATTTTATAAAAACAAACAGTTAATTTCATTTGTCTTAACTGTTTAGCCAGATCTAATCACTTTTAAATCTCACCCGAAGGAGCTTATAAGGGAATCCCTCATTTGATAATGCCAGTAAGAGCTCATTTAAAAGTTAACACCTTATCAATACATATTTTCCGCTTAGCCTGCGAGACTTCTTGCTGGGCAATCCGTGCTTTTCATAAGCATCGTTTGCGTGTTAATATTTATTATTCATTGTGCTTTTGGCAAATTCGCGGTAAGTCGCGTCCGCGTGCGGATCTATTGGCTTAACTGGCGAGTTTTTCCCGTGCTTTTGCTTCTACTGGCTATTGGGCGAGTGAGTGTCTTTAGAGTGTCCTTTCCTAACCTTGTCGATATATCGAAGCGAATTCTGATGAACTTTTTTTTGCCTCTTAAGCGCGCGTCAGCATCTCGTGAGATTGTCAGGCAATAGCATCTTTTTTTTTTGATTTCCTATTTCTTTTTGCTACTGTTTGTCTGAACACGAATGGTCCATCCTCGCCGGATTAGCCTTGGCAATGAGGGTGTCTCTCCTTCCTAGATGCCTTATTTAGTACGCCCTGCGACGTAAATTCAGTCAATATATATTAATGTACTGCTTTTTCGGAGTATTTATTCAGGAAGTAAATCCTTGTTGTTGTTGCTGTTGTTGTGCTGTAGTACATAGCTTTGCATGCGTACTGACCGTTTGTAGAAAGAAGCTAGTGACCATCAGCAAGAAGGTTGACAGGCGCGAGGAAAGACGCGAGGTAACAGCGTTCACTGCTGGGAGTATTCAGTATATAGTTTAATATTTGCTTTAGCTACATGGGTGTCGCCTGATGTATGGTATTCGCGTGGGAGATGTGCGTATCGAAAATCCGAGAAACATGTCTTTCAAGTTCTTGGCTGTAGATTTTAAGCGCAATCCAGTTTTAAAATGTCAGTGGTGTATGGATTTTGCGTTTTCTTGTTGTACGGTTAGAAAGGCAATTTGCAATGCCCATCTCGCCGTATTGCAAAGAAGGTTCTAAGCCGATTCTATATAATTTCCAGATCAAGGAAAGTGAAACAATGTGGCTCTTGAGCTGCTAATGTAAATGCCGAAAAGATGCACACCGTCTGTACCTCAAAGAAGGTTTTTAGTAGATTCTGGATGTTGTCTTCTTTATTTTTCGTACAGAAAAAAGCTCTTATCGCCGCGCAGATCGAAAAGAGCATAGAGAAAGAACTGTTGGACCGTCTTAAGCAAGGCACGGTAAGTCGAGAAACATCATGGGTTGTTCTCTCCAGCATGGTTGGATCTTCAGGAGCTTTTTTCTGTCAGCTCTGGATTTGTGGATGCTGCATACCGCTGTTTTTACAGTTGATTTCCAAGCGTATCCGACGCTCACAAGGCTCGTAAGGAGCAAGCAGAATTAAACTGTGAAATGTGTCGCCACTAGGACCGATGTCCTTTCTTGCCCTTACCGCCTTCTTGCTGCATCATTTGATTCCTGTCTTTCTGTACCCGTCAAAACGACACCCCATATATGAATATATATATATATATATATATATATATATATATATATATATATATGAAGTGTATGTATGTATCTTGTATTTATTACATATGCTTTTGATCGATTACAGTTGTAGTTAATTTTAGTGAGCTAGTTTTCGGTTTTGTTTCGCCGAATTCATCGTGTCCTCGGTGGAGCTCATTCTCCTTGTCTTTCAGTACGGAGACATCTACAACTTTCCTGAAACTGCTTTCAGCAAAGTTTTAGAAGAGGAAGAGCTAGAGTCGGACCATGGTGAAGAAGAAGTAGTAAGCATCATCACTTGATCAGTGACCAGCGTGAACTTTTATGCATTGACCATTTATCAGTAGTTGTGTCGAGCTATGCGGCGGGGCATGTATGCTGGTATGCTGGTATGCGTGTTAGACTTTCTTGCATTTTTTTTTTTTTTTTTTTGCATTCGTGTTTGTGTCATGGACCATGTTTTTCTTCGTCTGTGCCTATCCGTGTTGCGTTTTCCGTCGTTATGAGGTATGTCTATGAGTCATGAAGTGAGTCTTTCCCCGCGGTCTCATTATCCATCGCAGTATCGTTCTCCCAGTCTATTCTCTCGGCGTATCTCTCTCCCTCGCGCACACACATGCGCCCACACTTATACACAAACGCACACATGCACGCTCATACGCAGACAGTGCTTTGCTCTTTCTATGTTGCTGTTTATGTTATATCTCCCTCTCCGACGGTCTGTCCGTACGTCTGTCTGATGTTATGTCTGTCCGTACGTCTGTCTGATGTTGTGTCTGTCCCTCGATCTGTGTCTCGCTTGTCTACCTGTACGTTTGTCTCTCGTGTCGCGTTTATCCTATTTCTCTCTATGCCTCGCTAATTACTTTCTGTCTCCTGCTGACCTCTCTGCTTCTTTTTTCGCTCTGCGCTGGCGCACGCGACTATTCGGAGTTGAAACTATTAAGGTTGTTAAGCGTGCCAGCCAGATAAATGTTCTTGTTTATAAATACTTATAAGTTGGTGCTGAGCCTGGTCTGTTGCTCTTCCTTAATGCTTTACTGAAACACGCGTAAACGCGGGATTTTGTGTGGCGAGTTCATTGCTACTGCGAACTGATTCTTGCTTGGGGAGCGCGAGTGCGGGTGAATAACTCTGGTCCTGCACTTTTTCCTAGGAGGAAGGTGACGATCTTGAACTGGACGATGAGGAGGAGGTGAGTAATGTCGTTTGCTAACTGCCATTACGGTGCCTACGGTGGTGCTCCGGAAGGAAAACGCTAAACCTGTTTCGATCGTTTTTTCCGATTTTCCGATCGCCGTAACTAATAGCTTTATCCAGTTTTACAGAGTGCTGCTAGGTATTTTTTAAATGACATGTCGCTTTTATTCGGTGAGAGTGGTTGGGTTTTGTTTATATGGCCGGAGCCTTTTTTTTTTCAATCAGGGGGAGTAGCGTAAAACGGTGTCACTAATTGTAGTCTTGGTGTGCGTGTAAGTATCTGTACTAGTTATGTGAGTGCAAATCGGAAGAGATATTTTGTTACGGATTGCGTGTTGTCGTTAGCTGGCGGATTTCCTTGCAGGTGGCTTCCTTGTTGTCGAGTTGTTGTCGGCGTTGCCAAATTTTGAGTCGGCCCTGGTTAATTAGCTTCTTTTTCCTTGGCGAAATTTTCGTCGTTCGTCGGTTGGTCAGCTTTGGCTGACGTTGGCTCTAGGTTGATTTTCCAGTGATCTTTCTGGCCAGCGTGTGGTTTTTGCTTCAAAGCTTTTCTTCGATTTTCGCAGGGTGACAGTGTGCCTGAGTTTGTGGCTGATGACGACATCGAGGAGAGCGATCTAAGTGACATGGAGGTAACCGTCGACTTTGCATTATTGTGGTTGTCAAGGTCTGTTGTGGGGAGGTTTCTTTCAAGGCCAGTTTCATGGATTTGACGGCTGTCTTATTATTGTCTTTATTTATTTATTTTTTCTTTTGAGATGCAGTCTTGATAGCGTCTAATCTGGGGAAGTTTTGTTCTTTAAGGCTTTTATTTTAGAGTTTGCGGTCTAGAAGATGTGTAAATATGAAAAGTATTGTTATTTAGCACGTGTCTTTTGAAGCTGTTAGCTTAGAGGCGACTTATTTGAGACATCTTTGAAGACTTGTAGTGTGCTTGTGTTTCTGCCTTGTGTTTCTAGGACTTTGAATTAGAGGATGAAGAAGTTGAAGGCGACGTCGAAGAGAGCATTAAAGAAGTTGCCGAGCAGGAGGGCAAGGGAAGGAGAAAGAAAATTGAAATCGAATACGAACACGAAGTGGAACCAAGAAAGAAGCTAAAAGTAGCTAGCTGACACGTTTCGACATGTTCGCTAGCAATTTTTGTTTTTATTAAAGCGATGATGCGGTCTCAAACCAATGTTGTTCTTTTTTTATGCTAGTGACTTGAGCGTCTAGTTCGTAAAGCGCGGGCGCACACACTTCACCTTACAGATGCTCGCCCTGATCAAACAGGATGGTTGCCTGCTCTCCCGTCTTCGTATGTTTGCTTTTGTGAATGTGTGCGTGTGTATGTGCGTGCGTATGTGTGTGTGTGTGTGTGTGTGTGTGTGTGTGTGTGTGACACGAGACTGTATCTTCGTGTAAGTATTTGTGCTCTGTATGCAGTCTACGAATTGGGTATTTAACATTGCACTTCATCCACTTTTTAACTCACGAGTAATCAGTTCTAGGAATTCTTCTTCGAATGTCGTATGAATTACCTTCTAGCTTGTAGGAGAATTTCTTAACTCCTAGTCATCATTAAAGATTGAGCCTTTTTAATACGTAATTTGTGCCTACCAACTTATTAGCCGGTGATTAACGCTGCCATTTTGCGCCCATTAATTAGCGTTCGGGTCGCGATTGAAGTTCATTTAAACTTTCCTAAACTTACGGAAGGATCAGTATTACGTCAATATAAATTTCTTAGAAAAAAAAAATAGATCGTATTGATTGAAGTGAGTCCCAGCCAATTCTTGTCTGGAGACCGTGAGTAGTCTGAGAAAGTTCGAAACATGTGTTACGACAGTCTGGAGACCGTAAGTAGACAGAGAAAGTTCGAAACCTGTGTTACGACAGTCTGAAAACCGTGGGTAGAGTAAGAAAGTTCGAAACCCGTGTTACGACAGTCTAGAGACCAAAGGAGCTGTTATGTGACAGTCTAGAGACCAAAGTATGCTGTGACAGCGAACATTCGAGCATGGTTCCAAATTTCGTTGACGCGAGGGGGGTGGTGACTTGCCTGGATGCTCGTAGGGATGATGTTGATGAAAATGCAGGGCGAACCGCCAATCCAAGCTTGCTCGCGCATGATCGCACAAGATATGTATTGTATAAGATGTTTTCGCAGCGGATAGAAACGCGTTTCCCGGTGCACAGTCTTGATAAGCAAGCCTGTGGCTCCCCATTCATTAGCACTAAACATAAACTTATCTACCTGATTAAACATCGGCATGTAGCCAGGCGGAAAGGAAGTCGCCAATGGCTGCTACTACCGCTTGGAAATCTTTTATATTGCCTGCCCGTTTTTATACATTTGTTGATGGATGAAAAACTTCATGTTGTCGCTGTTTTTGTTATTACTATAAAGGCCTAACAGGGTGCAAGTGAGCTCGTAAGACTATTGAAATGTCAAGGAAGCAGCGTCAGGGTAACGGAGGGAATCGGTTTACGTGGCTATGCTAAATAACCTGCGGTGGCACGGGGCACTTCGCTTAGATTTAGCAGACTTAACGTGTGGGCTTTGAGCGTTCTCGTCATATTTGCTTAACGCGCTGCGTGGTGTCGTGGAAAGAACTTGTTTATTGAAGATTGTCGTGAGAAGTGTTCCGAAGGCTTCTCAAGATGTTAATGATTCAAAGTTCTATCGAAGGCTATGCCGTTGTGCTGGGATTACGAAGCGATCAAATTGGAAAGAAAGAAACTGCGTTTTTCTCTTGCATATTGCGTTTATCTCTCGTATGTTGCGTTTATCTCTCGCATGTTACGTTTATCTCTCGTATGTTGCGTTTGTCTTGGGTGTTACGTTTATCTCTCGCATGTTGCGTTTATCTCTCGTAAGTTGCGTTCATCTCTCGCATATTGCGTTTATCTCTCGTATTTTGCGTTTGCTTCTCGCATGCTGCGATTATTACCATAAGAAGCATAGTATTCCGAGGGTTGCTAGGACCTTTGAATCCGAGCAGAAATCTATCAAAAGCCTCAGCGCGAAGAATTGTGCTAGTAATTCTATAGATTGCTTCATTGATCGTCTATAGGGAATTGTAATAGGGTCGACCAGTTCGACAAGCTTTAGCTAGACGTTTGTCTATCTGTTGCTTTGTTTACATGACTTACTGTCGGTCTGTCTGTGAATCTTTCTACCTGGCTGTCTGACTGTCAATGTAAAGGTGGATTTCCATATCTGGAAAAATTTCCGCGGACAGAACGGAACAAAAGGTGACAGTGATTGATTGCCACTCAAAGGCTCATCAGCAACGGAAGCTTTTCCGTTCCGCTCTATCCAGACAGGAGTTGAACTGAATCCAACTTTGAACGGATTTCTAGCGCCAAATTCGAAAACGAGCCAATCAGTGTTTCAAATAGAGTAGAGGTTTGGCGCTTGTTTTTTTAGCGTGGTTAAAGCCAGCCAGCAGCATGGGGCGCATGTAGAAGCCACGGCAACTAGGACAACTGTTGTATCGGAGATGAAGTTACATAGATCGTATTGTTAACGGGTCGTAACTGATTTTTTCCCTAACACGACACATAAATAGTACGTGTGAGATAATCTTCAATTACACTAGTCGCGCACTCGCGTTAACTCTCGCAAAAATGTCAAGGCTGAAAAAACAAACATCACAGACCAAGTGCCGAACATCCAGTTTTATACTCATATTTTGAAGCACATGCTTGTGAACCTCTGTAGCTTTTGCATCAGTTTACCTTGCATGGCAAAAAAAATTCGAAAAAGTGAGTGTGCAGATAGACAAGCCATAACAAATGCGGTATTTTTTAGAATTTGGATGCAGAAAGTTTACCCTCGAATTTTAAAAAAACTCGCGTAAGAGCAGGCGAGCAGGAGTAAGTATTGAATGAAAAAACGTTCATAGAACAACAAGAAGTCTCGCTTGCACGAATCTGCAAGAAGCGCTTGGCGCATTTCTGTCAATCAGTGCCTCTGATCGAATAACCAGCAAATACTGTCCGCGGAAAAATTTTCCATGAATGGAAACTGGTCGTCAGAAATTTTTCTGCGGACCAATTTGCAGCATTTTTTGATCCGTTCTGTCCGCGGAAAATTTTCCAGATACGGAAATCCACCTTAGTCCGTCAGTAGATGTGTGTGTGCTTTAGCTGCCTTTTGTCAAGCACAAATGTGTAGCTAGAGCTGGCATAACTGGTCGTGCCTTAGTTAAATTCGCTGTAAACGATCATTGACTTGCTGTTTAAAAGCTGATTAAACGTGCCGCATGCGTAGACACGCATCCTCGCGATATTTGCGCGATTAACCTTGTGCAAGACACGTGCAATTACTGCCTCCTCTCCCCCGCTATTCTGGTGGCTCGATTCACCCCGGAAACGTCACTTGTCGACATTTGCTTAGTAAGTCGGCGATTTTTTTTCTTATCGCCATTCTTCTCTCAAAGCATGCCGGGTGCCACGTTTGTTTGGTAACACGCGGTGCTTTCGCAAACAAACGCAGTGCCTTCTTCTCTCGCTCTCTCGGTATCGCTGAACGCTATTAAGTTGCGGCAGAAGTATTGGAGAGCTATCAAATATAGCTGTTTAAATACCATTGGCTTCGCGTACAGCAATGTCAAACTTCACCTCATCGCCGTTTTCAGCTAAACCTCCGCGCAGGATTCGATCGAATAACCGAAGTTAATCGTTTACCCAACAACCACGTGATATGACGATTTGCTTGCCTTTTCTAATGCTCTAGGAATCAGGCAGTGTACTTAGTGTCTGCGTACAGTCATTCATACTATTCAACGTAAACTTGACGTCATTGTTCGTGCTCCTTTCGGCAAGTTCTCGTTTGATTTTCGTGCGCCTAGTCTGGTACCACGTGTTCAACTAACTTCACGTGACAATCAAAACTCGTGAACTGGTTGAGCGAGTTTTGCTCTAGTCGCCAAAACATTTTCTTGTATCATGGGTAGCGTTTGATATGCTCAACGGGTTGCGTTCGCATGGCAGCTCTCGTTGCTGATCTTAAAACGCTCAAGTACAAGACTAGGCAGGTCACGAAATGATAAGCACAGTCGATTGGTCTGGTGGGTCTTAATACTCGAAAAATTAAAGTACGCTACTAAGACAAGGATCTGCGATATCAATCTTTTTAGCTAGAGTTGTGTCAGAGTTGCGTAGATAAATCCTTGAGATTCATGAGCCGCAAGAGAGTGGGTTTAGCTTGGATATCAAAAGATTTTACCTAAAAGCAGGCTCGCATAACAGCCACATCGATTGTTTAGATAAATCTAACATTGGTTGAGAGGCGCTTGAGTAGCTGGAGGATTACAGGACGCAAGCGTTCTCACATGTGAAACAATCAACATCGGATGTTGTGAAAGATTGGATTTTGCGATGGATATTGATCGCTAATTTATTGCTTCCTGGTGATTGACACGTTTTCATGCCTTACACTACATGTCAGTGACAAACCACTAGTTCTCACCTAGAGGACATACGCTACGTCGATTTGCGTAAAAATGCATGTCAATATTTCCTCAGCTACTTCAAAAGGCGGTCTTCGAATCTTGAGCAGGATGAACGAGTTCCGGCAAGCTGGCGTATTGTGCGACCTGACTTTGCTCTGTGACGACGGCCGGGAATTTCACGTGCACCGTCTTGTTATGGCAGCCTCCAGCCCTTACTTCTCAACGATGTTTCAAACCGACATGATCGAACGTGGAAGGAATACCGTTCGAATGCAGGGGCTTGATTCGAATGCGATGGCGAGCTTAGTAGAATACGCGTACACGGCAAATGCTTCCGTATCTGTTGACGGAGTTTTTTCGTTGTTGGCAGCAGCAAATATGCTGTGTTTCGAAGACGTCGAGAAGAGCTGCATTGAGTTTCTTTGCACAAGCCTTAACATGAGCAACTGCGTTGATATATGCAGAGTTGCTGAGACGCTAAACTGCGAAAAGTTACAGCGACTCGCCACTGCGTTCGTGTCCGAGAATTTCCGGCAATTAGTTCGGGAATCCGAGTTTCTCCTCCTGACACCTTCTCAGTTAGAAAACGTACTTGGTAGCGATAAGATAAACGTTTCTTCGGAGGTGGAAGTGTACGAAGCAGTTATGTCGTGGGTGCACTACAACGTAGACGATAGGCAGGCTTTCTTGCCGGATTTACTCAGGCACGTGCGGTTCGGGTTAATGAGCCGAAAATATCTCCTTGATAAAGTGATGCAGGATAATTTGACCATGGAAAATGAGGCAAGTAGAAGGATAGTTCTGTTGGCGATCGAGAGACATCTTTTACCGGAAAAGTCTGCACTTTCCACAGACTGCAAAATTAGCGTACCAAGAATTGTATCAAACCGCACTCTTTTTGCAGTTGGCGGAGAGGGTGAGTACTTAACTTGTTGACTCGCATTTTAGTATTGTGTATGAGTAGCGATTCGAGATCCAAGCTGCTAGGACGTCGATCAAGCATTTGTTAGTCCTGCAACTGCGCTTGAGAGAAGCTACTTCAAAATGTGACGCGTGCTTATCATAACTTTGCCGCTTTGCTGATAACTGGCTCTACCCACTCTACTTTGTACCGCGAGCTGACAGATCTGTCAGAGGCATCGCAATTTCTGTACTTCCCGCGACAGCTGATGCTAGCAGTTCAGCTTTATCGATACGCTAACACGTTATCCGTAAAGCGCAGTCAGTTTTCTAAATCGATACTCTTCATTCTATTTTTTCCTCACGCAAGCGGACCCTACCATTTGCAAATATAAAAGCGCGTATGAATAAGATGGGTGAATGAGATCTCATTGTTCATGTTCACTTTGAAGACGAAGAAGAATTATGAGTGATATGACAATAGTGGGAATGGTAAGGAATTAAGAAGTACAACGAATCAAGCTCAGTAGAAGATACGAGCTAAAAACAAAAAAACAAAAAAACAAAAAAAAAAAAAAAAACACAGATGAATAAATTACCACACTGAACCGTTAGTTAAGCATTGCGGGTCTCTGATTTCACAAGGGGTCATGGATGAATTGCAGACTTCATTAAGTAATTTCAATAATTGCGAAAAAATTTGCATAGCATTGCAGGATAGTCGGAAAAATTAATAGCTTTGAAGTTCCGACGATAAGGTTTCGAAGTCAACATATTTCGCCCTATGGCTCCGCTAGTATACAAGCATGGATGCCCTACTGTATTCCATTGAAAATTATTAGTACCTCTCGATTTCAGTTCAAGGAAAAACTCGAAGTATACAGTGGATCTCCTACTATATTCCATTGCAAATTATGATCACCTGTCCATTTCAGTTCAAGGAAAAACTCGAAGTTCTTGCGAGTGTTTCGACTTTGCTGCGAAGCGGTGGTCACCCATATCGCCTCTGCTAACCCCGCGAAGTAGGGTGGCAGCCACCGTCTTAGATGGAGCGCTCTATGCCGTCGGGGGGATCAGCGATGGTGTTGATCTATTCAGTGTGGAAAAGTTTGATATGACTCTTGAACGTTGGACACCCGTCGCATCATTAAAGAAGTGCCGAGGTAAGCGCTAACTATAGAGATAATCGTATTGTATCATATGATATATATATATATATATATATATATATATATATTATGTATATATATATGCATTTATATATATATATACATATATACTCCACGGCGTTTACAAGCAAAAACGTTTTTTCATGCGGGCACATTTATGAATATTTCCTCTTACGCGCGCAACACATTATTTCATATTTTTATTATCAATAATTGCTAATTAACTTCATGCTCTTTTGCTTATTTTCTTGCTCTATTCTTCATGCTATTTTGTTAATTATTGATATCTTATCATCAATACTTATTAATTAATTTCTCAATCTACCGACTCGCAATGACTGCACATCAAACGACGTCTTTAAAGACGATTCGCGTTCGATATAGAAATTTTGCTTTTCTCATAGGCGCTCTAAGCATAAGCGTATGTAATGGGTGGATCTATGCTGCCGGAGGTTCCAGTGGACGCGATGCGCTAAAATTTGTGGAACAATACGACCCACAGAAAGACGTCTGGAGCGAGCTCCCTTCCATGAGGCTGCCAAGGAGCTACTTCGCGACAGCCCAGATGAACGGCAAAATCTACGCTGTCGGTAGGCTGTTGCTATCTCAATTAAAGGAGAATCTAAGTAGTAACTTTCTGCAAGACTATAGTTGGATCAACATACATAAAACATCACAAATCACCCTTCGATCAATCAAATCTCATCATACTAAGTTCAAGACAATGCGGACTTAGCCAGGCATCGTTTTCCTGGTTAACAACTAACCAAGCAGTTATCATGTATATACATACATACTGGCATATATATATATATATATATATATATATATATATATATATATATATATATAGAGAGAGAGAGAGAGAGAGAGAGAGAGAGAGAAAGAGACAGAGAGAGCGAGAGAGAGAGAGAGAGATGGGCCCTGGTTAAGATTTCATGATTATTGTTGAAAATTTGCTATAGACGGTAACTAGTTAGTTTAAGTGGCAGATAAACGCGTGTCACTTACATGTAGGCACTTTCATTACATACGGCTTGTCGCAACAAGCTCTTCCACTATTCTGTGAAGGCAAGTTCCGCACTTGAAAAAACATTTTATTTCAGGGGGCTACTGCGGCATATCGGAGGTAGAGCAGTGCGAGTATTACGAGACAGCTTCTAGAAGGTGGCACGAAATCACAGGCATGAACAAATCTCGCATGCACCACGCGGTAGTCGCCTCGCAAGACCGCCTGTATGCACTCGGTGGCAAAAACTCAATGGGGCTTCTGAACTCGATTGAGAAATACAGCCCAGACCTGAACATGTGGCTCATTATAAAGACGAAATTCTACCTAGGTCTAGGCATGAACGCGTGCCTCGGCTTCAAGCTAGCCAAGTTAAGTGAAAGCGACGAACTGGTTATTGTTGGTGGACTTGATGCGAGTGAAGAGGAAAGGAAGGACGTTCTGCACTTTGATCTGTTGTCGCCAGACTATTCCGTCCGTCAAGGGGTTCAGATGCTGGAACGGCGAGCTCATATGGGATTGGCCATTCTTTGATAGCCTATTCGTGTAAATTTTGAAGGGACTTGGGGAAAAAGTATATATAATATTTCTGTGTACATTTAAAGTTAAAACCCCTTGCCCAAAGAAAAACATGGGGATATATAGAAAACTTCTTACTTAGAGAACTTCATATTGAAAAGAACATAGAAAGAAAACTTCAAATTCAGAAATATATAGGGATAAAAATATTCTTCTTTGAGGAATGAATAGTTCATGCGTCATGAGTTCATGCGTTTGTCAGTTGATGCGAAAATGTTTACTCTCGATCTCCAGGAATGCATGACATACATGTGACAGAGGCATGATATATCTATGATATAGCTTCTACATCTTGTTTACAGGAATGCATGACATACATGTGACGGAGGTATGATATATCTATGATATATTTTCTATATCTTGTTTACAGGAATGCATGACATACATGTGATCGAGACATGATACATCTATATCTTGTTTATAGGAATGCATGACATACATGTGACTGAGGTATGATACATCTATATCTTGTTTACAGGAATGCATGACATACATGTGACTGAGGTATGATACTTCTATATCTTGTACCTTCTTGAAGCACGTTCCGCAGGGAGAGGGAATTTGCTTCGCTCAGAGTGCATCCTTCGCAGCGTGCGAGTGCAGCACTTCGATTTTGGAAGTGAGCTCCAAAATTTGCTAAGCTGATACAATTTCTAGCTATAGCCCTATCTTGTGGATACATGGGATAGGATCTGCTGGTAAGATCAGGGGTGTTTTGGATAGCCTTGCATAATGAGCAAGCAGAATTAACATAAATGAGCAGGATTTTCCAGCAGGAAGTATGGCTTCTGCATATACAGAGATAGATATACGAGATATACTATATACCTTCTACATATACCTTCATACAACAGTGATGGGAAATACATTTGATGAAAGTTATTCATTATAGAACCTATTTATAAAATCGGCATTAATCTGTACATAGACTATCGCTCATAAAAAACCTTTCTTTGAAAGTACTTGACATAACTGATTAGTAATAAAAATAAGCGAGTATCTAGAAGGACCGTGACCAAGATAAGTATTAGTCTTCACCCAAGAAAAGTCGCAATACGGCGGAACCCTTTGAATTGCTAGGCTTCTTCAACTTGTAGCTCATTGATCTTGTATTTGATGTTGTTGTTGTATTTGTTGTTGTTGTTGTATTTGTTGTTGTTGCTGTTGTTGTTGTCTTGATTAGTAAGCAACGGCATTTGCAGGGGCATGTGCAAACATCAAGCTAGAGAGAGCAGTGCATCAAAGGAAAACGCACCTTATAACGCTTAGAACAGTCCATGTGTAAGTAAAAAACAATTGAAAAATGTAACAAAAGGCAAGTCATTAAGATATAAACTTATCTACATATAAGTGGACGCCAATAAACGAGATCTCTAACCCATGCCCATGAATAAAAAAATTAGTAAGCCAATAAACAGCGTGTCAACTATGCCATTAAATTAATCTAGCCAAACGCAAACGAAACAGTATCCACATACATGTACGAGCATATAAATTTAAGTGTCAAGAATAATTAAATTTTTAGAAAATGAGTAATTATTAAGTAAGCACAAAGTTACGATGAAAAGACACGAACAATAAGTAAACTATTTGCTGGCCAATTTCAAACTTAACTTTTATTGAAACTACATACACCCCAACCTCAAGCGCTAGTTATACCCTCACCGGCCCATTTCTTTTGCCAAACGCTCAACGTATGACATCGTAAACATAAACTCCGTCTCTTGGCTTGCGTCTCCGCTAATAGACTTTGTCCTTCCTTGGAAGAGAGGAGAAATTCATACAACGAAGTGTTGAATAAACTCAGTAAAAGCAGGGACACTAAAACCAAAAAGTGTTGAGAAATGAGCACAGCTTGGAGCATAGTGGAACGAAAAAACCTCCAAACGTCCCCCTTTGACTGGAAGAGAAAATATGGGTGACAAAAATTTTTCAAAATATATAAGTGCTGAAATAAAATGACAGGTAAGTTTTACAGAGCTTCAGAATTCGTGCGAGAACAGATCAGATGGCCTATTTTGTACCACGGCTCCTTTCTTTGCAACATAAACATTCACGTGAATAATCTTATTCCTTGTCTTTGATCACATCTGCTTCTAGATCGAAATCGCCTCAAATAACACACCAGCTCAACGGCCCCTAGAGCCCAAGAGTCTGCAGTTGCGAGTTCCGCGTGACTCCAATATACATCATTTGCGAGCCAAAAGTTGGAGTTAACATTAACGGAGGGAAAATCATCAAAGACAAACGCAAGCATGTTTGTGCGAATGTGTGTTTTTATGTGCTAGTGTTTGTGTGAATGCGCGTGAGCATGTGTTTGCGTGAGTGTGTGGTGAATGTGCGTGAGCATAAGTTTGCGCTTGTGTGTGTGTGTGTGTGTGTGTGTGTTCGTGTGTGTGTGTGTGTGTGTGTGTGTGTGTGTGTGTGTGTGTGTGTGTGAATGGGAGATAGAAATGTTCAACCGAATTCCCAGAAGCAAAAGAAATCGAAATAAGGATAAACACAAGATTTGAAGCAAACACACTTTTACTTTTCCTCGGCTCAATCTCTTCACTAGATGCAAGTCCTTTGACATCAGCTCTAACTTTAGAATACATCTGCAGCAGTGAAAGGTAGCTGATAATTTCTGTGAAGCTGATAGGTCAAAGAAAATGTGAACATAACATTGTCCAGGATAAATGAGTTTCGCCTTGGCATTCCAACACCGCTGGTTTTAAAGCAAGTAATGCCAAAGATAGACGAGCAGTTAGAAAAACGTAATAACACTAATAATAATAATAATGATAATAGTAGTAATAATAATAATAGTAACAATAATAGTAGTAATAATAATAATAATAATAATGATAATAATAATAATAATAATAATAACAATAATAATAATAATAATAATAATAATAATAATAATAATAATAATAATAATAATAATAATAGTAATGCGGAACTAAACAAAACAATGCGAAAGTAAACTAAATAATGTGAAAATAAAAAAATCAGTTAAGCACCAAATAAAACAATGCGAAAACAAACAAAACACAGACAGAAAATTCACCAAGCAAGTAAAGCAGCAAGCCAACGAGCAAAAATGACAATAAGATATAAATTGATAACAAGCAAAATAAAATATAGTATAAAAAACCTAATAGAAAACACAAAGAGTCAGTAAAAACATGCAGAAAATGGAATTGGTTGCAGATTTAATATACAAAGCTTTGATAACGCCATATTCTGATACAGATCCTTAAATTCTATAATCCGAACGAAGCGGTCTCTCTACTCGCAAATAGCAATAAATGACGATGAGAAGTCGGGATAAGCTTCTATCTGCTCGAACAAATTAGCCCTAGTTAATTTTCAACCCTGCACGAAAGTTTGACTTCATGCTGCATGTGCCTTATTACCAACCAAAACAGCAACATGATTTACTCATTTAAAAAATCAAGCTATCTTAGTCTGGTCTTCAAAAATCCCTTAGACAATAACATGCCAATTTTCCGAAATATAGCATGTTGCACTAGTCATTAGCTGTTGAGAACTTGCCGGCACACATCATCATCAACAACATCGTAGTCTTAATGAACTCTCTATTAGTCAGAATTCGTCTAATTACCAAGATTTTACTGAGTTTTTAAAGCCAAACTTTAACTCGAATTCGTCATTTGGTTTCTTTCACATAAATATTGCCAGACTGCCAAAACATCACGACGAGTTAAGTACCCTCCTTAACTTAATACAATAATCTAAAATCAATAACTAAATACAAATTCAAAGTTGTTGGAATTTCTGAAACTCGCTTAACATCCAAACATCGTGACGCATTCAACATTGAACTTGATGAGGATCAATTTTCTGATACAAAAACCCTTACTCTAGCCGGCGGGACAAGCTTGTATATTCACAAGTCAATCATGAGTATAGCTGAAATAAGAAACGACTTTTGTTTCCAAATGGAGAACACATACGAGACAACTTTCATCAAGTCCAACGAGGCAGGAAAAATACGACTATTGGCTGTATTTATAAACACCCGAGCTTCTCCACAGAAGACTTTACGAATGAATGCTTACTCAAAATCCTCAGCAAAATGAATAGAGAAGACAAATTGGTAACAATCGTGGGTGATTTCAATACTGACTTACGTAACTATGACACATCAACTGCCACTTCACACTTTTACGATTCAATAGCCTATCATAACTTTCAACCCCTAATCCTGCAGCCCAGTCGAATAACACTTAGGTCGTAAACTATTATAGACAATATATTTACTAATGATATTAGGCATAACCTTGTGTGCGGAAACTTAACGTGTTTTTATCTCCGATCATTTTGCAAAATTTGCTATTTTAACTGACTGCAGACCTTCGAAAAATCGGACAAATGATGAAAGGGTCTACGGTCGATCATACAAACTATTTAACGAACGGGAATTTCTTGAAGAATTATCTGTCATGAAATGGAACCGGCTTTTTGGAAGGGAAACGAATTCTAACACTTTAACAAAAATCCTAATAGACCAAATAACTGACATCTTGAACATAATGGCACCTTGTCGACGATTGTCAAAAAAAAAAAAGAAATAACCCTTAATCAACAACCATGGATCTCGAAACCCATTCTTCAAGCCATGAAACAAAGACATAAATATCTAAAGCAGTATGTGAAAGAAACCAATGAGTAAGAAAAGCTTCAAGCCTACAATATCTACAAGAAACTACGTAATTCTGCCGTATGTATGATTAGGAAAAGTAAGTCTGAATACTATAATAACCATTTTCTTCAGCATAAACACTACATAAAAAAGACATTACTTGACATCAAAAACTCATCCATTATTGGTACGAGTAACTTGGCTTATACTTTTAACAACTAATTTGCCTCGTTCGGATCATCTCTCGATGCTGAAATAACCGAAAGTCCTACTAATTTTAGACTTAAATGCCTCAGCCCTCAAGCCCAGACTTTTTTTTAAGTCCGACTGACCCGATTGAGGTGATGAATGTTATTAACTCCCTTAACACTTCTAAGGTATCTGATCCAAAGAGCATTCCAAGTCACTTATTCAAACTTGGCCCGCAAATTTTATGCAATCCGATTTCGTTTATCATCAACAAAACCTTTAAGCAAGAGGGATCTTTCCTGACATAATAAAACTGGCCAAAGTCACGCCAGTTTACAAATCAGGACCCGCAGAGATATGCAGCAACTATCGGCCTATCTCGCTATT
>QQSS02179442.1:0-14514 GCA_003687565.2 Craspedacusta sowerbii
ATATTGGTCTATACCGAAGCTAATGAGACTTCTGGAAGCCGTAAATAGGAGGCAGCTTTATGGAGTCGTCATTTCAGAGGTTTAGTGTGGTACTAAGTATTCCCGAACGCAAGGCAGCATCCTTAATTATATTAGCCACATCTAACAAGGATGTCTCCGAATCCACTTTTTGTATGCATGAAAGAGGTTTTTCTTAGAGCAAAAAAAAAAAAAAAAATCGTTTACACACGATGCAATTATTGGGAAAATAAATATTTTTTGTGGTTTTGTTGTAAGACAAACAAAAATTTCGTACCTTGCGGCACGGCCACAAAACTGCACATGAAGTAAGTTCTATTCACAACTACACACCTACACCACAGCTGCTTTTACAATTGCGAATATAGATTATGACTGGCATTCGTGAAAATAAAACTGTTCTGCATCTTTGAATATGGCAAAATATGCAACATGCACTGAAAGAACTAATAAATGAAAACATAGTCTTCAAAGACATGTTGAATTCTAAAGCCATGGCATTAAATTTGCACAAGCAACTTTTTAGAAAAAGTCCAAGATTAAATGTTGCACATCAGCGAATGCCACCTATTTTATTTTAGGCAAACGGTCAATTACTTATCATATAGCTATTCATGTTTTAAGAACCAACTTCGGGTTACTTGAAGATCGCTGCAAACGAAGCCTGTCTGGATTGATGCTTCTCGACTTTGATTGGTTTGGACCAAAGCTTTGTCATTTAAATAAAGCCCTATTTACTGCAACTCTGAAGCATTCTCTTCCATGCTCTGCTAATTAGATTAAGTGCATGCAAGTAATGCAATTAGCTTAAGTTAGGTGAAAAAGAGTCCAAGCTTGGCTTAGTATATAGTTACATACGGCCCCATCTTTCTACGTTCCGCTTGCATTTAAAATTACGTGCCCTTATCGTATTGGTAGCTTGCTATAGATCTGGTTCCCAAATAGGACGATAACAAGCCTGTGCAGCTGCCTTTCCTTTTGAAATAAAAGATCTTATGCATTAACAATTTCTTTGTCTAAGCCCCCCCCCGATAATGTCTTGAATCACTAACAATAAGCAGCCCATAAAAACGTAGCGAATAATGATAACAACGATGGCGCAGTAAAGCATAATGTCGTGTAAATCGATGCAGCTTGCCGCGAATTACAATTACAAACAAAATTTGGCGAATTATTAAGCGATTGAGATAATACAGTTAAAGGCGAATAAATTAGGAGGCGTTTCACAAGTTTTTCATTCTTTCTTTCACATATTCACCGCGCACAACAGTTTCACAAAACGCTACTCAGAACAGTAAAAAAATCTTAAGCTATTTGTAAAACATAGCACAAATACCTGCTTACAGTCTAAATCTTAGAGTTAAGATGGCGTCATTCTCGGTTCTCTCGAGTCAATCTTAAGTTAAGATGGCTTTTCACGGAGCATCATAAGACAGCGCAAAGTTCTATTTTTCTCTGTACAAAGGAATGGGATAAAGGTGCAGATAAGCATAAAACTTGCGTACGCACATGAATCATTTAATTCGGAAAATATGTACCAAAGTGATCTATGTCTAACTTGGTTATTCGAAAATTCAACTCAAAGCAACTGGGTCAGCCTTCGCTGAATGAGGAAGGTTTGGTGCAGCACACTAAAAGAAATCTAGCAACATCCATACCGAAGAAGATAGCTGTTCGACTAATGCAGTTTTAAGTTAGGCAATTCCGGAGAGGGGGGTTTCAAGACCAAATTTTTATGAGTAGCACTTACCATAAATTTTTGAAAAATGGCTTTTGATAGGAGAAACGCCAACTGTTTTGTTGACAATTATAGCTAGCCTCGTGGAGACCCGGGTGGTAGCTATTGCGTAGCTCTAACGACGAGCATCGGATAAAAAAAGTCTAACTTGGATTTTGATTGCAACTTGTTAGCGGGGCGTACTAACGAGCCCTCAGGACTGGGCGATTACACTAAAAGTTGCTTGATTCTTGCATTTGTGTTAGAAACTTCAAATGTTTACTCAATGCCTATGGGTGTCATAATGGAAGTCATTGTTAAAATGTTCATCGCAATAACTTCAAGCTCGTTGGAGATCAAAAACAAATGATGGAATTGAAAATCCTCAGTTCTATATGAGTCTGACTATGAATTCAGCAATCGAATTGTAGAATTATATTCGCCGTGCCACCCGCTTCCTTTACATTTACTTACTATCTCAATTAAGAGCCTTCCAAGAGTGAGAGTTAAACTCAACGTGTACCCTGCAAGAGTGAATATTAAAATGTGTCTAAAAAAATTGCCTCGCGATGCTGCCTTCGAACAGTTCTAGTGCGGGAATGCAGTTTCTTGTGTGCTTTATTTAACTCACGAAATAATTATTTTGAATTGTACATTGTGCAATATCTTATTTAAATTAAAATTCTTCTTTTTTAGTAGTTGTATTCAGGTGTTTAATGAAGCTCAAAATATGCCGATTATAGTGTGGCCCTGCGCTGTTTGTAATTACGTCAAAGTGGCCCTCGGTCTGAAACTTTAGCCCTCCCCTGATATAGACGAAGGAAGTCTTAATCAGCACGCGAAGCTACGATAGCATATTTAACTCCGCTCGATGCTAGCAGTACAGAGCCGCAAGAGTCGAGCAATGCGATCAAAATTGGGACCGCAATCGTATGCAACTACAAGTAAAGCTTGGATTTCCGTCTTGAAAATGTTTTTTTAATTAGTGATTTTAATATTTCCGTCTGTACGCCTGTTATAAGCGGAAACCCTTTTAAACTTAATGTTTTTATTTTGTTTGTTTACCATACAGCTCCGTAAGTCGTGTTGGTAAAGCCAGCTTTTGCAAGGCTTTTCAAAATTTTAAGTACTGGCTTTGGCAGAGTAGTATTCGAAGACATTATTGAATGCTTCGGGCAGCTTATTGCTTTGCCAGTCATGTATAAAAGCCATAAATTCATACTAATTTTTCTTCGAGCTTTAGATACCAAGTTTTTAGAACAGCGCAGATGTGGGCGCTCTCCATAAGTCATGTACAAATAAAACAAAGTCTTGCACAGCAATACGGGAGTGTTGATATCAACGTAATGGCGTATTTTAGAGAGGAGACCATTTGCCCGTGACATTTTTTAGGTTAGTTCAGTGAGGTGGTCTCTCCAGGTTAATCGCGAGTCGGCAATAGTTCCTACAAACCTTATATTTTATAAGTAGGAGGTAGATCTCAAGCTTCAGACATTTTAAAATCATGCTATTAATAATGTTCTGGCACAATTTTGTTACTAACTTGATTGCTCACAATTACCATGAGAATCTTTACCATTAAGAA
Organism: Craspedacusta sowerbii; assembly: GCA_003687565.2. Taxonomy (NCBI): domain Eukaryota; kingdom Metazoa; phylum Cnidaria; class Hydrozoa; order Limnomedusae; family Olindiidae; genus Craspedacusta; species Craspedacusta sowerbii. Next base: position 3,321 of record QQSS02179442.1, read on the forward strand.
CGATCGACAAAAAAAGCATTAATTCGTTTATCTGGTTTCTGGATTGTAGGTGGCATTTTCGTAGTTTCCAGTATAATAAGAAAATGTGGATCTGGTGGGCGGTTCCGGGGTAAAAACTACGGACAATTGACGAACAATCTACCGCTGGAGAGATTGCAGCCCTTGCCTCCTTGCACTTAGGCTGGGTTGGATTGCTCCGGCCCATGTCTCGTGAAAGACCGCAGATCAGAGCTTAAGCCTTGGTGTTTGTTTGCCACGTACTTTTACTCAAGAGCGGCTCATCTAGTACGCCTCGAAGACATGAGTACTGATAGCTTTCTCTTAGCGCTTCAAAGAAACATTTCTATCAGGTGTCCCATAAGGAAATTAAGTTGTGACCACGGTAGTAATTCTGCTGGAGATAAAAAAAAAGCAAATCTTCTGAAAGAAATCACAGCAAGTGACGGCAAACTGCGAGTCTTTCTTAACGAAAATCGCTGTCAATATAAATTTAACCCTCCTACAGCAAGCCATATGAAGGATGGTGTGTGTGTGTGTGTGTGTGTGTGTGTGTGTGTGTGTGTGTGTGTGTGTGTGTGTGTGTGCGTTCAAGCAACAAATTAAAGCTGTCAAGTTCGCATTGAACGGTGTTTTGGCGAAATACGCAGAAAGAATGGATACATCTGCGCTAGGAACTGCACTCAACGGGGGTATCGCTTTTGTGAAATATAGCCCACACATCCATAGAAGACATTCATTATCCAAATGAAGCTGTGAAAGGCCGAGCCAGAAGAGGCGAAGTGTTGACAAGGATGTACCATCCACACAACCTATGACTACTAGTGAGACAGCGTAGGTGTATGCTCGTAAAAGATGGCTGCAAGCCCAGGCTATGGGTGATGAGCTCAGGAGCTCATGGAAACATATTTAGTTGAGCAGCATAAACGTAAGGCAGAAGTGGACTCAGGAAAAAAAGAAAGAGTTGAGAGATGTTGTCATCATAGATAATTCAAGCTTACCAAGAGGACCTAGGAAGCTAGGTAGTACAGCAAAATCTAGTAGACAAAACCCAACCAAGCATTGATGGAATGATTTTTAAAGTCATGGGTAGAGTAGATAGCGGGAAGATTGACGGACTTGGTAAAGTTATTGAGTGTCCCCCCATCCTGGAAAGATCAGTGCACAAGCTAGTACCTGTATGGACATTCTTAAACTAGCCGCAAGATGAGCACATCAAAACATTTGTACAACTCAATGCATTTTCGCTATCATAAATGTTGTAAAATTTGGTACTTCTAGGTGGGAATGTAGTGGATAGTCAGGCAGTTAGTCTCTCGCCTTGTACGGGCTAAGGTATAGCAATTGCAAGCAAGCGCACCTACAGTAGCCGACCAACTAGAAGAGCATACACGTGGTAGTCGGTGCGCAAGCAGGGCATGTGACATTTTGGTGTGGCTATCCTGTTTGGAGAATCTCCTAAGAAGACCGGAACAGGAACTTTACGACTTCGTCATCTGCTGGGGAGGTCTGTACAAAATGGGTCTTCTGGTAACCGAGGGCAGTTCGATGAATGTTTCACGATCGTTGGATTATCGACCAGTTTGAGCCTCCCTTTCTGAGCATGTATCTCTATATATTACCGTTCTCTTTAGCTTCTTGAGAGGCTCAACCAACATCCTACGACTAGCGACATTTGTTGTCACTGGGGTAGATTTTTTTGTCCTCTCTCCCTTGAAGTTTTAACACTTTTTACGTCTCCGTGCAGTCTTACAAAAGTGAAAAGAAAACCGCAACGAATAAACAAACATGGCCGACGCAAGAAAGTGGTGGAACGAGAGTTCGCTTGCTTTGGAATCGGGGTAGCATAGGGGAAGGAGAAAGGCTGTAGAGATGTTGTGCAAGTTCCACCTTCTACAGTATGTGGACTGCCATCAAATTGCCCAAATATCGTGAATTTGAGGCATGCGTTCATTTAACTTTGCGTAAACAGCGCGGGAAAGTCACGAAAGAATAAAAGAAAGCAGTCTGAGTCCCAGATATTGTCTGGTTACCTTAGCCGATGCGATGATAGCGTGGAAATTGTGGAAATGGAAGGTATAATATTTATTTATATTGAATTGCGTATGATTTAAGTACATCACCTCAAGTGCCGAACGTTTGTAGCTTATTTGGAGTTAATCGCCGGTAATGCAGTGAATCTTTTAACCATCTCAGTTACTCACTAAGATATAATTAAATGCTATCCCAGACATCCTCCTTAGTAAACATTTAATATTTGTGATTAAATGCCAAACATTTAAATCAGGATGTCTGAACTGTGCTAAATATAAACAGTGGACACTAGGAAGTCTTTAGGTCATTTTTTGACTTGCGAGTGCGATAATAATCGTGCTTTTCTTTCTTGTTTCACCGTAACAGTAGAAAATCCAGTACAGTTTGATTTACATGTCCTGACAGTACGAAATCTAGTACAGTTTAATTACACGCCATAACATTTCCGTTTTCTGTCATGTTTAATACAAAGATAATGCTAGTCAATTTCCTCTTCATCTCTTAGAAGTGTTATCGAATCAGTTTGTCTCTAGGTTTTTCTCTAGCCCGTAGGAAGTAGCTGTGGCTACTTGAAATACTGATGAAACTGAGTTTCTAAATTGCCCATTAATTAGGTTAGAATCCATTTTTGCAGACATAGCAGGCAGCACAACAAAGAAATGTTAGTATGGCGCTCTATGTATAATCGTACTTGCAACCACAATTTGTTGAAACCCTAATACTATAGCATGGAATTGTTGCGTTATTCTGTGGTCAAACATACTATTCGTAGTTCTTACTCAACTACCATCCACTTCGCGCGGAAATTCCCTCGGAGGGCGGGTCACACTTTGCTTTCCAGCATGACAACATTCTCGTTTATGTCCTTATACGGCCACGGCGTGCATTCCACCCTAGCAAGTCATACTGCCTAACCTTTTTGACGATATTTGCCCGTGAGTATTATCCAGAGAGTTTTAATGAGTTCTGGAATTCTTCTTGGAGCAGTGTGTGAGTGTGTGTGTGTGTGTGTGTGTGTGTGTGTGTGTGTGTGTGTGTGTGTTAAAACTGATGTTTAAGTGTTATGTCTTGTTGTAAACTTTATGGATTTCATTACTTTAAAAAGGTCTACGGATTTCCTCGGTGAAGTCATGCGTCATTTGTTCTTCGTCTACTGTAATGAATTCAGGTAGCCACGCTGGTCGTAAGCATAGACTGAAATTTGCTGAAAAAGACGTGAGCTAAAGATCACCCTAAGTCTGCTATTCACATCCACTTACATCCTAAGTTTGCGCAAGTTATCCAACGGCTATGTGGTTTAGTTTGAGATGTGTAGAAATATAGCGGAGATAAATCTTGGATCTTCCATACATTATAGATGTGGCATTTCCAAACATGGTGCCGATCTCAACTGAAACGGCACGCCAAGTTGCAATTTCAGCTTGGTGAAAAAACAGAGCCAGAAGTCTATTATGCTGGGCGACAAACGCGATGGGAACAACGATACCCGTTGGGGGACATGTTGCCTTGAGTTTGCTGATCAAGCCCCAGGCGAATCAGCAACATCTGCTCCAACTCTGGACGCTGCTGAAGAATTAGACCTCTCCACCCCTTTAATGAATATTTGAACCCTAGCAATATAAATATACGGTTGAAAAATATAAAGATTACCCAGACTCGCTTAAAGAGAGTTCCGACTGGTGGGCAGCTTTTGGGTTTGTCGAAGCACCCGGGGGCGTGATATAGCCCTGCGACATCACCACCGTACTGCCATTCGGATACAACCAAGATCTGTTGCTTAACGAGCGGCGGGAGAGCGAAGTCTTCGCTATAAGTCCAAGCTGCAGAAAAGTCCTTTCACGACATTAATGTGCTAACCGAATGCCAACGTGGAATGGACGCTGGATAAACAAGCGTACGTTTCCAGAGACGAGCTGCAATCTGTAATAATGTATTGATAGCATGTGGACTAGACGATCGTGTAGAGATAGGCGTCATCCATAAACAACGTCCGAAAATTTTCGGCAAATTTTAACCGCAAGCCCCCGTGTCCACTTTGGCTCTATTTTGGCTGATCCCTCCCCACTCCAGTGTTGTGGAAGTACACAATTGGCAAAACCATTTTATCCTTGAAAAAAGCTAACCCCATATATCACTTAGCGTTACCAGGCTAAAGCCATCCAAGATTATTATTGAATTCAAATTCTACTACAACACAACGTTAGATGCCAAACTTCAGCAAATGATTATGGCGGGGAAACGAAATTCCTCAATAAACTACCCTAATATCGAGATATACAAGACCCAAATAAGAGGTGAACAGAAAAATGCAACTACACGTGAAAATAATACAAAGAGGTAATACGGAAAAATTCATGCAAATGTCTTGGGACAGTCTTCAAAAGTACCTTGATAAAACTATAAAGCAATAAGACACAAAACAGAAGTTGAACCACAACGCAAGGATTCCGGCACGTCACACTCAAAAATAAAACTTGGTTAGCAATCAGTAAGTTATTATGGCGGTGCCAAACATACACGCACAAGCACTCACAACACAATCGGCTGAAAATTCAGATTGTAACCATTTAAACAAATTCTGTTTTCGACTTCACACCTGCTGATTCAGACTGAATGTTTGGCTTCTCGACTGCCACACGCGTCTTGCTCAGTCATGAAGTAGCGATGACGAAATGCTTCATGCCCTTTGACGGCCGCCTGCGTCGGTTAATATTTGCCACAAGCAGGGCCAGACTATTACCAGTTGGAGCCCTAGGTCCAACCTTTGTAGGGGCCATTGCTGCTTTTGAACCCTACTTCTAACAACACGGATTCAGTCAAACAAGGATTACAACAAGTATTCATTCAAAGATGTCACTAAGGGGTACGGGGTGCAAAATGCATCGGGTAACACCGTCACAGGTGATGACACCAATGGCTCAAAATGCCAAACGGACTCGATTGCTGTAGGATCTTGTATATATTACATTAACAAAATTTAGTTTCAGTCTTTCCCCATAGAGGTAAGAAATATCTTTGTAACAATCCCAGTCAAAGAACTTAGATAAGCATTAAAAATAACGAGCCATACATTACTTCTAACTCACAATGATCTTTTAAAGCTTTACATACAGAAACAACTTTGCAGGATACTTTGAAGATTAAGAAGCAAAAAAATGAAGTTTTCAACCATCTCCAAGTAAACTTCTTGCTAATTCTTTTTTAAGTGAAGTAGCGCGACTCTTCCAAATTCTAAAAATACGAGGACAAGCCAACTACGATGTAACGTCATAAGGCAACCAGACGATCATATTCTAAGCCTCTTATGCACGATTCTGTCAGTACACAACGTCACACAATTAATTTATTGCAACTTGATACAACCAGTTTGCTAGAAACATAGAATTTAAACATTATGCTTCTTGTTTTCGGCATGACAGATTCTCGTGCAATATAGCTAGACTGCCTGAGTAACTATAACGTACACCAGCTCAAGTCTAAAACAGAGGCACATGTTTCCAACACCATTTCGCAATGGAAATTGAAGGTCTCTTTACGGCTTTTTCGAGGAAAACGATCTCCAGGTCTGTTTCTGTCGTCTTTCCACGGCAATCCAAGTGAGATCCAAAATGGTCATGAGGAAGAATAAGCTCAGACAGATCACGAGACAATGGGGCCATGCAACATTCTGCATTGTAAGCACTGTGACCAGTTGCATGACATGCAATAAACACAGCTTCAAGATTTTGTGCCATAAATTATTTATAGGCAGCATTTACAGTTTTCAGATAGTCTGTATTCTCGTCGGCGCCACCATCAACAGCAATTAAAACGATGGACTTCACGAGCGTAATGCTCCAGCATTAGTACGTGGGACGCCTTGAACATGTCAAGAAAAAAAAAGGCTTAAAATCAGTGACATGCATGGCAGCGCTTCTGCTGTCGTGTTTACCACTCCTGATGAAATATTGACGTCGGTCCGAAAAATGCCCTACGACCATCCTTATTAACATGTCCGGCACAAACTGAAGGTGTCAGTTCACGCGTTTCTGCAACTACCCAGAGCCCTGCCGTGGTCAGGCACTTGGATACGGTATTTTAAGTGCATCGTAACTTCGGTGGTAAGCTAGTCGTGCGGCCAGAGGCGAAGAGATCGGCTCAGACTGCAACCAAGATTTAGCAATTCTGAGTGAAGGTCCTCACGTGTCCTGCGAGATCGGATTAACTCGGTGCGTCGACGATCATCAGCAGCTCCACTGGCAGATACCATGTTCTCACTAGACTTCAACAAGTGAAGACTAATTAGCGTCAATGATTAGTCCACCACGTTTTTCCATATCGAACATTTTTATTCTCGTTGCTGCTGCAGGTCTTTATGAAGGATAGAGTTGTAATGCTTCCTTCAAATGTCTGCACGTGATTAAGGTTTTCGCTTGGTGTCATGTAAGGCGGTGCAGATTTTGCGTAAGCTTTTTCTGCTGGTCCTCGATTTCATCGGCTTTTTTTTTTTGTCGTCAGTCAACAACCCGGTATGATGAATGGCTTGTAGCTCAGTTAGTTTAGAAATCTTAACGTTAAACTCCTCTTGCATTATCCTCTACGCGGGTCGGTTTCGTCTTTGCTGTCTGTCGTGATCTGCTTGTCTTGCTAAGGTGTAACCAATGATGGCTATAAAGAACGACTTACTACTCGCAAATTCAGCTTTGCATTGCAAAGGCCTTTTCCTTGGACTCGTCTAAATTGCATAGCAGCTAAAGAGTGTACAACCCTTGGAATGTTTAGGCAAGAGCTGGCAAATTTCCTTTTTAATTCTTGAGAGTGCGTATCTTTGTTGTGAAACTACATGTTTACTACTCGGCATCTCTCCAAGTTCAAGATACTCTTCCCTTTTTTTGTTGTTATGTTCCATGTCACATAGGATTAATCGATAAGCTCTTTCTCAAGCACAATAAGAGAACACTAAAACTTATTGGTCCAAGAATCTGAGTGCTTTGCTTTGACCTTAGATTTTTGTATATTGCACATTAAACTCCATCTTAAAATTTTTATTGACACAGACACATGATAAAATTGACAACATACAAGCAAGAGAGACCTTTGGCTTTCTGAGACAACCATGGGATAACCGAGAGTATAATTTTATCAAAACTATTTACAATGATCCAGTTGATACAATCTTTGCTTTAATATTCTTTGCTTGTTTGTTTTTCTTTGGCCAAATGTAACGAATAAATCAAAATATCTGCACAAAAAAACTTAAATCGTCATGTTCATGAACAGTTTGATCACAAGGCATAAAACACAGTAAAACGTTGAAGGGGTTTCCTTAAATATTTGACCAGTTCAGATGGGCAGTTCAACTGAGATCAGATTAAAGTTTAACGAGTCTTCGCATAACTGCGTTATTCATTTTTTTCTCCTTAGGCAGTTCAAGTCTCATGCCAAGCCTTAGATTTGTTCTGACGCGAGAATTAACCAGAATAAATTCCCTATAAATATATCGTATCAATAAGAGTGTTGTCAATAGTTCCAATAAAATTCTACTTTCGGTAATGGCCTGGTTCTCTCAGTAGGCCAAAGGCCATTCAATGCTTGTATGTTGCTTATTCCACCGGTCGCGGTTAAAATTGTGGAAAATGTAGTTCAAAGCGCAGGGTATAAAAATCTAACCTCAGCGCGAACACTCAGATACTTCAAGACATAAGCTTCCTGAGTTCTCTTGGTGTGCTAGCGAAAGAGCTAAATGCTTATTCATATATTCATATGATAAGGGGATGGTATTGAAAAATTTATTTTTGCAATATGTTCTTCAAATTGCCTTTCAGTGCTGCAAACACAATTTGATTAGGTGGCCATTTGGGTCAAAATGAAACCCAGAGTTCTTTATAGTCTATACAACACAAACGCAGAGAGGATAACCTTGAGCTTGTATTCGCAGGTAGTTTAACGGGGGGTTTGTCCACCTCAACGAAATTTCTTAAAAAAGAAATAATGTCAAAAAACTTTCCTAAAATGTGTACTAAAGCTAAAATCTATCAATAAAACTATTGCCACTAGAACTGTAAATGTCGACAGTTTTTCAAGTTAAAGTAATGGCAGGCAGGAGGTGCTAAAGATAAGGCCATGGCAACAAGACCTTTGAAAGGCAACAAAATCTTTCAGGTGCTTCACTTTCCACCAAGGCTCAGAAGTTTTACAATTGAAATTCTTGATGCTAAATATAATTAAAGGTTATGAAACATACATTATCAGACGCATGCTGTTTTTTTGCCTGAGGTGTGTTGGCTTGCATGTAACTAATGTTAGTGTGTTGGAAAAAATGCATCCACTTCAGTTTCAGCACGAAAACATGAGAATTTTGCAACGTGAGTTTATCCTCCTATGTATCACATGTACGCCTGTATGAAGTAAATTTGCAAATATCATACCCTTCAATTATATGGCTTAAAAAAAAATGCTTAAAAAAAGTAAAAAATAAAATTTATTCTGCAAGGACACATTCAATATACACTGCAAATGCTTCTGCCTCAAAGGCTATTCACATGATTACCTTTACAGCATCATTGGTATAAACTGAAATTGCGCTTAATTGCACACACATATAGATATATATTACTGTGTAGCAGAAAAAAAGCAGTCACTTCAGACCTCGTGAAAAGTCCTAGTAATAGCTTCTGGGACAGTCTTCCAAAACATTGTTAGATTTACTATAATCAACATGGACATTCAAACTGCACGGGTTTTGTGCTAATCGAACTGCATTGCAACTACACATCGCATAAAACACATTCCATATGCCAAGTGACCCTGATGCTGAAGTAACGGCAAAAAGCATGCATCTACATCATGAACTTCTATTTTAACAAAATAGCTCTATAAGTTCTTACCTACTTTCCCGCAACATCAAACCGATCCGATGAAAAGCAAATTCGGTATCTCGAGCCTGCTTTCGATTATTTGAGCGCGGATTTGTCAACTTCCAACGCAAAAATAATTGAAATCAAGCCACTTTGTAGTGCATCGGCAACTTACACATCACCTACATACAAAAAGACAAGCCAAAACGACCAAAACCCATCCAAACAAAACGTTGCAGACTTCCCTTCACACACAGTCTTCTATAGCTATACACCAACAAAGGATAAAAAATGCTTCACTTGCTTTCGAACTACCTTATAGTCTCCGTATTGCTGTGGCGACGATGTGTTTGGATGGCCACTTTTGTTTAAATTGGCGCTTTACAAGCGGGAGCCAATCAGATGCATGCTTTTCCGGGTGAGGCAGTGCACTCGAGGACTCCAGGGGTTTCGAGTTCTTAATGGGACTCCAAGCAGTTGCTTGGCCAGTTAAACTCCAACCAAAGGTCTCTGGCGAGTCCCTTGGCCGGGACGGAACGTACGTAAGACTAGCCATTTGATTTATTATATTACCTTAACACCTGATTATCTGATTTTCTGATTACCTTAACACCTGATTATCTCAATTATCTGAAATTAGAGCAGAGGCTTTCCTATGCAGAGGGTCACACTGCGTGCGTGAAAATCGCGCCTCGCCGCGTCTCGCCGCGAGCGATTGGAACATGTTCTATTTTTTTTAATTGCCTGCGCGGCCAATTATGACAGCAACAATCGCCACTCAAATTTTAGCACACGTGACCAAAGCAAGAATTTTTCTTCTGGATAATTTGGCGGAAGCTTCGGTCCATAGCCGAAAACGACAAAATAAACATGACTCAGCCCAACTATGAGGCATAACAAAATCGTTTCATGTAGAAATATCGTTCCTGCGTCCTTGTGATTTGACTTAACGTTATTAAGGTCCCGAGAGTAAGACACTTTTTATCATGAGGAAACAACTAAATGATTAAATTTAAGTCAAAACGTATAAATTGGGACACACACCACCAACCTAAAGAGCTTTTAAGGTACAGCGAGAAAGGCTGGATGACGAAGCTTTTTGCCACTATCAATACCTCTAGAATACGGCGCTTTCATCGCACAGAAATCGGGAAAGTCGTGAGAGAGAGAGAGAGCATGAAGTTGAAGCTTCATGCTCTTCAGCTAAAGAGGCAGCTTTAAAGATGGAGCAAAAGGCTATCAGAAGAAATTCCACCTCCATACCATCGCCCATTTGCGAGCGGTGCTCGAAGTTACTGAGATAGGCGATTTTTTCGCGCGCAGTGTGACCCCACTCGCGGAGCTCGCTCGCGATAATTGAGCGCGCGCGCGCGCCGCGCGCACTGTGACCCCGCCCCCTTTAATCCAGCGAAAAGTGTGGCAGAGATTAAATTACCAGATTAAAGGCTTGCGGCGTACTAATCGGCCAAAGCTCGTTTAGTACCTGCCAGAACACGGATTAGCGAAATATGAATGGCTGCTTGCTCGCAGTTAGTCGGGCAGTTAAGTTTTTTGTTAACAGCACGGTTCCTTTCTGAATTGTAATGGGAACCACAAGGTATCGTAAAACCAAAAGATTTTGTATCTGTTCATGGTCATGTGACATCGATGAGCCGCAGAATCAAGCGCTTAAATTTGGAAGAAGGTTGCAAGGACGGGCTGTATTTGCTGAATAGCTGAGACAGGATATTCTCGTCACTTGTATTCCCAAGTCCTACTTAAAAGTCGAACGGTGTAGTCGATAGCACTGACAAACAGAGCTCGGTGGAGGATTCCCAATGGTGAATCATATTGCGGAAAGAGCAAAGAGAGAGCAAGTACTTGTCGATTGGAAGTACTTGTCGATTGGAAGTTGAATCGTTTTTTCGTCTAGTCGGAAGCCAGCTGGTGGAACCATTTTCGATTGGACAAAGGTACGTGATCTATACTCTATTGTATTACGCTTAGAGGGGTCTGCGCTCACTTTATATAGGACGCAGAAGCCGTTTGTACCGTCAAGGTGAGTCACTGAAGGCCTTTAAGGATTTTCTTTAGGAAGAGCCTAAAACCCATTTCGATCCCATCGGAGTCCAAGAATGGTTTGGCTGGCTGGTTCTCAAAAGATCAGTTGATGTTGCGCTGTGGCATGGCAGAAAACCAAATAAGCACCAAGAATAATGCCGGAATTGCAGCTTGAAAAGCTCAGCTGGTAGCGCACTTTCACAAGGCCGTTTATGCATACATACATACATACATACATACATACATACATACATACATACATACATACATACATACATACATACATA
>QQSS02179453.1:0-14513 GCA_003687565.2 Craspedacusta sowerbii
AGGGTATGTCACCGCTATTATCTCGCTGCCGACTTTACGATGACCGATGGCGAAAAAAAAAACGCAACTAGGTTGTAAGAAGCGGGCTTTCATTTATTTTTGCATGTAACTTGGAGAGAAAATAACATGCATAACTTAAGGTAAACAATATCCTCCGCCATGGTGTTGGATTTAGTTTCCCCAATGTCGATCACTGTCACTGTCTGAAGTTGCATGAACAGGTTACGCTAGCTTAACATTACTCCCCATTGTCAGTGGTTTACGTGGATGTCTTTCCATTAACGGAATCGTACAATGTCTCACCATCATGGGAACTTTATGACCCGTGTTCTATGCGTGGATCTACACGCATACAAATCTAAAATTGCTTAAAATCATCAAACTAATCTCAAACGTTTTTGTAAGTGTTCGGCAGCCTTCATGTAACGGCCGTTGTTACAAAGTAATCAAAGTATCATTCCTTGAAATATCTTTTTCTGGTTGAATCAGATAGGTAAACCACAAAACATTCAAATAATTTGTTGCAGTTACAGTAGCGGTAATACTTTTAAAAAAATGCACATACAGAATTAACAAACCTTTTTACACTGACTTTCTACGTGACCTCCTGATTTAGAGGCAAATTTCAAGTCTTAAAAGTAAGCACAGCTGACAACAAGTAATTGCCAAAGAAACATTAAATAATGGACCAAAAGTTCTTATAGTAGCCCTAAGTCATATGCAGTTCTGCCGACCAGGTTTTCTTTATAGAACATTAAAGTCCTTATACCAACGTAAATGAAAAATTCCTATCAAGATTACTGCTGGCCATGCGACTTAACATTTACGACAACCTTGCAAAATTTTATAAACTAGGATTTTAGGCCTCTTTGCTCGACATCAACCTGCATCTGTATCTTGTATTGATCTTCATCTATTTTTGGCGGCAGAGCCACAGGTAACCCTTTGCACCAGCAGTGACTCAATCTGATCGTCAAGAAAGCCACAAATACCTGCTCTTCTGTTGATGCGTGCTAGAGCTTTTGTGCATAAAAGAGATGTAAGCTATACTGCTGTGAAAACTATTTCAAGTCTTAGCAGGAACAGTCACAAGCGCAAAGTACTTGCACGCAGCTCCTGGCATTTTGATGTTAATATAGATGCTACCTTGTCGATCAAATCCTTGCCACACTGATTGTCTGCATCCTGCATTCCATCTGATGCACTTTGAGCATTTAACAATACTTAAGTATGTTGCACTTGAATCGGACACTCATTCATTTCAACAGCAGAACATAGAGAATCACGCTCATTTGGCTGATGAAACAAGGATTCTCAGAACTGGAAGATAATTTTTCCAGCAATGGTACATAAAAAGCCCTGAAAATGCATGAGTGGTGCTTAAAATCTCGAGTGGGCGAACTGCAAGAGGCAGGTAATGTAGTGCAAGCATAACGTGAAAGATGCAAGCCTGATAATCCTGGTAGGCGATACTTCAAAGAGCTCTGCTTGATTAGCATCACTGTCATTAGGGAGGAAAACTTGTGGTGCATAAGAACAACCAAATAGCTTGCTACTGCACTTCTTAGCGAGTTTGAATCTTGAAACAAAGCCGACTGGCCCTGACAAGCAAAGTTGTTTACTATTTAATATTCTATAATAATATTACGACACAAAATTATCTGCACATTGAATAAGAAAGAAAGCACATTGCAGTAGCATTGTCAAGTAAATTGATTATATAGTTTATGGTTGCGAATAAATGATACCGCAAGGTAGCCCAGCCTAAAACAAGCACAAATCTTGTTTCTGCTTCCTAAGCGACATAGGTTTTGTACAATCCTTTTGCACAGCATACGATTTAACTGCATTCTTGCAGAATTTATAACCTACAAAATACACAGCAGTGAAGGGTATTAACACAAAGATTATCATGACCACACATCAGCTTAACGAATAACATATTTATTAGAATGCTTCGCGTAGGTACATTTACTATTTATTGTTTACTCTATCAAAAATACTGATATTCAAAGCGGCTGTACAGTTGGCATACTTTTTTCATCCCTACATTTCTTTGCACAGCTTGCAATCGCTTTCGTTTCTTTTTGAGTGCTGATAGATCTGATCTCTCGGAATTCTTATTCCGCTGTGCGTGAATGAGCCGCTGATAATTTGTAACCCACTCATCTACCTCGTTCATCAAATTTAGAGAAGCAGCTAACGAAGAATTCCACTCATCAGTGTTGGCAGCTTTATACACATGGCCAGCAGGAAGCAGAGAAATTGCATTGCCATCTCAGCACACAATGTTCTTCGCCAGGAACAAGCATGTGCAAATTAAGGTTCCCGCGGTTTAGGATATTCTGGCCATAGTTTGCGAGCTGTTTGGGACGACAAGCAATCGCTTGCGCAGATAATCGTAAGCCACGCATACGTGTTGTTAAGTCAAAATATGCAGACGGGACATATTTGTCCCGCGACATAGGAAGAGCCACAGACAGCTCCTCAATTCTATTCCTTCTCCAGCAATGTACCTTTTACATAGTGTCGCATTTATTTCATATCGAATTGCCATGATGATGTTGCTTTTTGTGTAACTTGCATTTGAGGAGAAAAAAATGTGTTGCTGTTGTTCGTATTTCTTGAGAGCCTTGTAAAGGCCCCGCGGGACTTTTCTGTCGTCTCTAGGCTATAGTTTCAAACCACTTTTTCGTACGCTGCCGTTATGAATCGAGCTAAATCAAGCCGGCCAACTAGGAGAGTCTCTACGCGGCCGTCAGTGGGCAAGCAGGGTATGTGGCAAATTTTTGTGGCTACCCTGTTTGGCGAATCTCCTAAGAAGACCTAACCAGCACAGTACGACATCGTCGTCTGCTGTAAAGTTCTTCACGAAGAGTGTCTCCTGGTAACAGGGGACAGCGCGATGCTAGTTTCAAGATCGTTGGAGCATCGACCAGTCGTCCGAGCCTCCCTTTGAGGGTGCGTATCGAGCTCGTTAGCTTCTTGAGAGGCTCAACCAACATCCGACGACTGGTTTTATTTGCTGTCACCAACGATCGATGGACGGCGCATCTGGGGAAACTCCTGGTTCATCACCAACCAACCAAACAATGAAGCTAAATCAAACTTCGAATGTTGTTGGTTACGAAAGGGACTGCCGTCGCGTGGGCGATGTGTTTTCATGGGGAAGTTGTTGCAGATCAAGTTCGGGATATTTTTCCTCTTGCTTATTGAGTATGTGCTAGTGTGGATGAATTGCAATTCGAAGTTCTCAACCGAAGTGGTGTATTGGACATCTGCTTGTATTCTAACAGGACTGAAACGTCCCGCTGGGTGTTTGCCGACCTCGATAATCAAAATCTCCGCTGGTATGCGCCCCCAGCTTGTTAAGCTTTTCAGGTGTGTTTTGATCATTTCGAATAATTTTCGTAGGAGTAGCATTTACTATGAGTCATAAAGTTAGATATACAGCTGAACAAGCAGCTGCTATAATTTTAGAGGATAATCCTCTTGGCAAGGCCAGTGAACTGGAATCCTGCGAGTCTTCTGATTCTGATGATGAGTGCAGGCCTCTAGAGCATCGTGTGGAATCAGAGCAAGCTGTCACGGCTGTTGCAGATTCTTCACCAGGAAGAGAATTTTCTATTGAGGCTTCTTTCAATGGAGGCGAAGCGATTTGTAGTAATGAGGTATTTGCCCAGCCTGGGGATGATGATATTAGTCGAGATAGAAAGTGGACGGAAGTGGAGAAAAAAAAAGCTTAGTTCTGATTTCCGACAGCCTGAAGGTAAAGCCTTAGCCCAAATTTTTATGTTGAAAAACTTAGCTTGTAAAAATTGCTAACTCGTATGCTGATTGTCTCAACTGTGCATTTCCGACAATCGCTGAAGCCGTTTGTGGGAAGGCAAGAAAGAACTGCAGAGTTTTTGGGTACTTTTCTTTCCATCGTTTTAAAATTTATCGTAGGGCCGATGCAGATGCACTTTGCTGACTGTATCAATCTAGTGGATT
Source organism: Craspedacusta sowerbii (assembly GCA_003687565.2). Lineage (NCBI taxonomy): Eukaryota > Metazoa > Cnidaria > Hydrozoa > Limnomedusae > Olindiidae > Craspedacusta > Craspedacusta sowerbii. Next base: position 3,994 of record QQSS02179453.1, read on the forward strand.
CCTTCCTAAAGCTCTTCGATGACGAAGTGTTAGATAATATATTGCACCAAAGCAACTCCTACGTCACGCAATCTGGACGTAGAGTGTCAGCTATCGCAAGGGATAAAATGTTCGCCTTTCAAGTAGTAAAGATTGTGATGGGGTATCACCAGCCTTTTTCAATGAAGCATTACTGGTGTCACGATCCAGATATGCAGATCCTCTTCGTTGCAAGTGCCCTTAGGCGCAACAAATTTTTACAGCTGCTGTCTAGTGTTTACACAAATGATAATGACGCGATTCCAGTGCGAAACAACGATAAATTTTATAAGCTTCGGCCAATGATTGATGCGTTAAATAAAATTTTGTCCAGCCGTACAACTTATCGAAGCATGCGAGTGTTGATGACCGCACTATAGTGTTCAAAAAGAGAGAAGCTCCCTGAAAAAGTACAATCCCATGAAACCTATAAAAAGAGGTTACAAGCTCCGGCCCATGGCGGATATGGATGGATACTTGTATAAGTTTGAAGTTTATCAAGGTAAAGCCAGCCAGCATGTTTCAGATAACGCTCCTACGTACTTCGTGTTAGTGGGAAAGGTCGTGCACGGGAAGACAAGTACCACGAAGTTTATGTAAACAATTTTTTCACTTCTGTTCCCCTCATGAAATACTTGCTTGCACACCAAGTACTGTGTTGTGAACCTTTGCGTACGAACAAAAGTTCCTACCCAAAGATTTAGCTGGTGGCAAGAGCATGAGTCGAGGTGACTTTGATTATCGTGTTTGAATGGATGGAATTATGGTTTACAAGTGAAAGGACAATAGACCTGTACACAAGATATCTAATTTCCATGGCACCGAGATTAATAGTTTTAAACTAAAGAACACGACTGGCAAGGAACTGGAAGTAGCATGTCCTGAAGCTGTTCGAGATTATAACGAGTACAAGGGTGGTATAGACATGTCCGACATGAATTGCGCGCCATATGGCATCTCACACAAGTCGAAAAATTGGCGGCATCGCCTTTTCTTTGGCCTAATTGACAGAAGTCTGTCAAATGCATTTGTGGTTTTCAAGAAGTCATCAGATTCAGGTAGTAGCTGGCTGTCATTTCGACGATCTGTGGGACAGTCCCTAATTGCTCTTGGGAAGCCTCCCAGAGTTGGGCCTTCTCTTTCATCACCCGCCAGCCAAGTCACTCCAAAGCGTAGGCTCCAAAACTTCTTGGCTTCTTCTCTGTACCAGCTTCCATAAGGAAAGAAAATGTTGGAATTCACTGGGTTATTCATGATGCGAAGCGTGCCAGGTGTGAAGTATAGTCAAGCAAGCAGATTGAGTCGCGTCCATTTTTTAAATGCAGTGCATGCAACGTGCATTTATGCATCATTGACAAAAGAAATGGCTTTAGCGAGTAACATGCATAATCCTACTTTTCGGCTATGTGATGCTTTCCTGACTAGCTTTACATAGTGCTCATGATTTTGCTATTGTTAACGTGTGAAATATATGACTTTTGTAGTAACTAGCTTTTTGAAAGACTTTTTTCTTAAGCTTGAAATGCCTGACGGGACACAAACGTCCCCCGCCCCCACATGTTTCCATGGCAACGGATTCCAAAACGTATAATGGAGTAACGTGCAATTTGCATTTATCACTTTTAGAATGTTGCTAATCTACATTAATTTCAGCGATATATGAGCAAAGTCACTAGATGGTCCACGAAGGAATAAAAGGTTGGGTCAAATGAGTCTACAGCAGATAAAAAGACTCGCAAATACAAATACAAATACGCAGACGTAACTATCGAAATTGTTGGGTAGTTCTTGCTTGTGTCCTTGCTAGAGGATTTTACTTTGATCTCTGCAGAACGCAAAACGAAATCAAACATTTCGTATCAAGTGGATGAGAATTCGTGGTTGCAACATTAACCGTGGGATCGATGAACGAACTCCGCCATGGACGGTCCTAAGCCCGGTTGCGAAAGGAGGAAGGTTGGGCGTCGAGTTAGCAACCCGATCCCGTGAAAACACTATTGCTAATGAAATGGTAAGAAATAATCAGAAAAAAACGACTAATCCGCAGCGAAGATGGTCACTCTTTTATGACGGCCATGGAACAAAGCCCACGGGTCGTCCACCGCCCGATGGGAGGTCCTATCTTCAATGCAAAGAAATCAACTAAAATTGGATCGTGGAATGTACGAACACTCCTGCAGTATGGCAGAATGACCCAAGTACTCAAAGAATTCGACTACTGCAATTTAGACATACTCTGAGTGTGCGAAATGCACTGGACCAGCAGTGGGCGTTTGACCAGTGAGGGCAAGACCATCCTTTACTCTGGACACGACACCGAACACGCTCGAGATGTTGGACTCATCATGAACGCTAGAGCAACATCGGCTCTCACAAGTTGGAATCCCGTCAGCGACCGAATCATCTCAGCCCGCTTCCAAACAAGTATTATTAAAACTACGGTTATCCAAATATACGCTCCCATTGAGCACGCGGATGACGAAATCAAAGACGTCTTCTACGACCAACTCCAAGAAGTCTTAGAAAAAACTCCACGTCACGACCTCATCATCCTCATTGGGGAAGTCAATGCTAAGATCAGCGCGAACCAACGCGGTCTTGAACACGTGGTGGGTCCATACGGGTCAGCGGATGAGACCAATGACAACGGGGACCGGCTTCTATCATTCAGCTCGACGAACGGCCTCTCGATCGGCAACACGTTTTTTGAACACAAATTAATCCACAAGAAGACATGGAGATCTCCAGATGGCCAAACGATAAACGAAATCGATTTTAGTTGCATCAGCAAGCAGCGGCGTTTATCACTTTCGCAGAGGGGCGGACATTGTTTCGGACCACTACCTCCTACGATCGAAGTTTCGTCTCCTTTCAAAGCAGCAACAAGCCCAGCACGAACTACCACGTCCTTTTGCTGTGGACCATCTGAAAGAACGTGATATAGCTGAGCAGTTCAAGATCGAACTAAGCAACCGCTTCCAGGTCCTAGCTGAGGAAGGCGAAGTCGAAAACCAATGGTCCAAGATAAAAGGAGCGATGATACATGATGCCGAAACCATGCTTGGGCGAAGACCAGGGACATACAAGGAGCGGCGGATCCAAGGACGAACGTGGGACCTCATCGATAAGCAAAGAATGGCAAAACAAGACCGCGACCAAGCGCACAGTGAAGCAGAGAGATTAAGAACGGCAACGACTTATCGTGAACTAGACCGAAGTATGAAACGAAGCTGTCGTAGAGACATGGGAGATTGGCTGGAAAAAAAGGACAGGAAGCACAAGAAGCAGTGAATCGTAACGACACCAAGATGCTCTACCGTATAGTCCGAGACCTTAAAGGATCGAGAAGTGGACAGGGAACACCTATCAAAGGCAAAGATGGGAAAATACTTCTGACCGAGGAAGAGAAAGCGGCCGCTGGGCAGAGCATTTCAAGGAAACCCTAAACCTTCCGCCACCTACAACCACCTTCACCCTCATGGAGCCCGACAGCGACAACCCCTTAAATGTTAGGATTGTTGCTATCACGACAATGGAAACCGCCATGGAAATTCGACTACTCAAGAATGGCACAGCGCCAGGCCTGGACATGGTGTCAGCAGAAATGCTCAAGCACGGTGGACAGAGCCTTGTCGATGAATTGACAAATCTTCTGAACTCATGTTGGATTCGGCAACAGTAATAGAGGACTGGCGAAAAGGAGTCATCGTGAGGCAACCAAAGAAAGGCAACCTGGCGGACTGCAATAACTGGCGAGGTTTTACCCTCCTTTCGGTCCCTGGAAAGGTGTTCAGCAGCATCTTATTTCAAAGACTGCAGAACACAGTTGGCGAAACCTCCGCGAGGAACAAGTCGGTCTTGTACAGAGCAAATCTTTGTTCTAAGAACGATCATCGAACAGAGCTTGGAATATCAGCAAAAGCTATCTATTAACTTCGTGGATTTTGCAAAGGAATTTGATAGCATTCATAGAGAATCCCTTTGGAATATCGCCGGCGCATATGGCATTCCACAGAAATTCATCGATATCTCTCAGAGCCTTTACCACGGATCCAGTTGCTGTGTTCGCACCGAAGGTGGTAACAAAGAATTTTTCGCCATCCACACCGGCGTCAGTCAAGGATGTGTTATTTCTCCCGTTTTGATAACCCATCGATTTCGTTACGCGGTCTGCCATGGACCGCGAGGCCCTCGGAATACCGTGGATACCACCGGCACGCCTTACCGACCTAGATTTCGCCGACGACATCGCATTGCTCGCTGACATTCGTTGGCATTTGAAAGGCTTGACGACCAGCCTTGAACAAGAAGCTGCCAAGGTGGGATTACGGATAAGTGGAAAGAAATCAATAGCCATGCGGATTGGGTATAAAGCCAGCGGCGATGCCATCTGCGTAGGACAAGACCAACTGGAAGAAGTTGACTAATTCACCTATCTTGGCAGTGTGCTCGCAAAGGACGGAGACACCGACCACGACGTAATCCTCAGAACAGCGAACGCGGGAGCTGGCAACTGGAAACTCAAGCCAATTTGGTCGACTCACACCATCGACACGGCGGAAAAAATTCGCCTACTGAATTTTATCGTCATCCCAACCGCGACCTATGCATGTGCAACGCGGAAAGCAACGCAAAGATTAGACGACGACTTAACGTCGCAAAGCAAAGATGGTTGCGACATATTCTTCGCATCTCATATCTCGACCGCATTACCAATGAACAGGCCCTACGCCAAACATTCTGCGCCTCAGATTTGCTGCACACATTTTTAGACAAAGCAATTCACACGTAACAAAAGCAACTCTAACATGGGTACCACCCAGTGGCAGGCTGAAGCAAGGTCGAGCGCGAACAACATGGCGCCGGACCTTCATCGACGACCTACATGCTCTGGAGATCTCCTGGGATGAAGCAGAAATCGCCGCAACTGATCGTTCACGCTGGAAAAAAACTTGCCGCCCAATACGCCCAACGGCGCAGGAGGAACTAACTCTAAGTAAGTAAGTCGATGATCAAATGAAAGAACTAAGAATAAGAGCTTGCACAAGTAACGACATACACAAACACTAAGGAACACTGGCATCTTAATCACAACGCTCTAAAAACTTTTGTATGAATATCTTATTTAGACTTATTAAGTGTAGGGACTTCTACATAATTTCTTTTAGCATTTGGTTAAGAGCTTCCAAATGTATATGGGTTAGCCCATTCTATCACCAGTCATCTCGTTCCATAATAAAGAACTTTTAAAATAAAATTACCTAAGTAGATCTTTCTGAGGCAAAGAAATGAATTGCCTATACCCATAAGCAGATGAAACGATCGACATTGTTGGAAAATACTTGGAAGATTTTACTTCGATCGTTGCCCAACGCCAAGTAAAACAAAACTTTTCGTATCGAGTGGATGAGGATTCCCATATGCAACAATAATAAGCACAAGAAACAATCTAACGGAGGAACAAACGCTAATGATCAGAAACGCTGCAAGTACAAATAGAAAGCTGCTTTAACCCCCGAATACTTTTTCTCAGGGTTTGTTTAAAATTCGCATGACAATCGTGTCCAGAACTACAGGTAAGCATGTTTGAATGCCAATTTTGGGAAATCTTGGCATTTTCGCCTTCAAAAGCATTAGGGCATTTCGTTTCGGCCACTTTAGAAATCGCGCGTATTCTCATAATCGCAAAAGTCTGATCACCTCCTAACGCAAGGAACAGGGAGGTTTCATACAGGTAGTCTTACTTCATTTACGTATGTAAAGCACAGAATCTCACCTCAGACAAGCTTGCACAAATTAATAAAGAGAGTGTTTTAAACTTCCTTATCGTAAGCAAAAATTTTCGAGGCACCGGAACGAGTTGCCTAATCAACTAAGCAGACAAAACGATCGACATTGTATGACGATGTGTGCGAGTGTTGGGAGATTTTACTTAGCTCGATGAAGAACGCCAAACCGAATTAAATCATACCTTGGTCGGCTCCACCAGCAACATGGCGGACGAACCCGGCAAGGGCCGAGGAAAGAAAAAAATGATACCGGGTAACGATAGCGAAGTTGGCATCAGTATAGATCAGTTACTAGACATCCACGAAAGTACGATTATTCGCTTCATAGAAACGAGCAATCGTGCTATCAATGATCGCATAGACAATGTCATTAAGGAAGTAGCTGAGTTCAAACAATTGGAAAAATTTCAAGAAAAGTTCTGTGAAGATCATATTGTTCCATTGGATATTCGGATTAAAGCCATCGAGGAAGAGTTAACTAGGCTCAAAATTGCTTGGCCTAGTAACCAGAAGTTGCCTTCGGAAAACCTGGTGACGGGACAATTAATGCGGGACCTTAGTAACTTCAAAGAGAAGGTGAATGATCTGGAAAACAGAAGTAAAAGAAACAATATTAGGGTAGTTGGTGTCCCAGAAAGTGCCCACGAGACCTGGGCTGACCCTGAAGTAAAAATTAAGGATCTAATTAAAACGAAACTGCAACCTGATGCAGAGTCAATTACTATAGAAAGAGCACATCGCGTTGGCAGAAAGGAAGTTGATAACCAGCGACCAGGAGTCATTGTCGCTCGTTTTCGTAATTAGAAGCACAAGGAAATGGTAATGAAGAATGCAAGGAAGCTAAAAGAAACCGGAGTTTTCATCAATGAGGACTTTTCGGCCGAGACAGCGAAAAGGAGGAAGGAGCCTGTTCCAGTTTTGCGCAAGATTCGTGATTAAGGACATTTTGCTATGCTGAAAGGAGACAAGCTTGTGGTTCTGATTTTGGCTAAGAAGCCTTAGCAAAAATATTATCGAATTGCAGCTTCTACTTCACAAGTTAAAGTGGCAGTTTAATGTCATCTGCCTACACGAAACATGGTCAAAATATGAAACAAATGATTGATGAAACTTACCTGGTTACAACTTGGTTACCCTACCTAGGGAAAACTCCAGAAGGGGGCTGGTTTCCAAGGAGATCATAGTCAAAACTAAGACAATTATTATACGGAGTGATTATTCGCAGGCGACTGCGACTAGCATTGAGTGTTATTCGCAGTCGGTCACATGACAGCTGACCTGGGAAAAGCAGTCAGCCTCGTGACAAAATGGCGTTGCAAAAAAGTGCTATGTTTTCCAGCTTGCGGGACTTCGAATCTGCCCTGCATCAACACGAGAAAGAACTCGGGGTGCTGTACGTAAGAAGTAGTTCGAAACTGGTAAAAGCTGTTTATTCTTTTACAAGTTTAGGGATTTTTTCATGGAAACTCTCTTCTTGTCGTGGCTGCGACCGAAAGTCTCTAAATATTTTCTCGATGTTTTACGTTTGTAGTTAAAGAAGGACTCCAAGTTTGCGGAAACTTTGAAGTATGACTTCATAAAATATGTTTGCAAACAAGGGCATCGTATTCACACATCAATGAGCAAGGGCGTACGACCGAACCAAAAGTAAGTCTCGGAGGATGCTGATTATGCTGGACATCACTGCAGGAGTCATGTTTCAAAAATAGTATTGATTACGTTTTGTTATAACTATAACTTAACTGATGTTGTTAAAATAGTCGATTTTCCTACAGATCCTGGGAGCTAACAATTATATCCTGAAACATGATATGAAGGATTTGCTTCATATCAAATACGTCTTTGTTTTGGTCTCTTGCAGGACCTTTAAAACTGGGTGCTCAGCTGTCATTCGTATCAGTTCCATGGAGGAAGGGGCATCCTGTTTTCTTAAGGTCTCCACCTGCAACCTTGCGCATAACGGTCATCGCACTGGAGGGCAGGTATGTACGATAAACTACACATGTGAAGTCTTAGTAAATTAAAGTGCTTTAAAAGTAAATTTTAAAAGCTAGGTTGCCGTTCTTTTTTGTTTAACATGTTGATTATTAAGGTGCAACTTAAGTAAACCTAGTAAGCAAGTCCAATTCGTATTTCAGTTTGGAAGGCTGTACCCAGAGAAGCGCAGGCCAGCCGAGTCTGCTCAGGTGACTAGTGTCCTGGGCATTAAGTCGGCTAAGGTACGAGAAGTCCAGTAGCTTGTGGAAAGGCTGGAAGGAAAGATAGTCTTGGGTCAAGACGTAAAGAATCTACGAACAAGGCTCTTTGGCCATGATAAGGCACCTAGTGAGTCAGCTGAAGTGGAAAGGGTGCTGAACGCTGCTATTGCTGAGGGAGGGAGTGTCCAGTTTGGGACAAGTGATGTCGGTGAATTTTCATATTTAGGACTGATCACTCGTGAGATGTTGCCTTAGTGAACAAGTTTCCAGAGGTTTTGATAATGGGTGCTACATATAAAACCAATCAAAACAACGATCCGCTGCTAAATGTTCTTGTTGTGGATTCTAATGGACATGGTAGGCCCGCGTTTCATGCTTTTCTTGCATCTGAGAACTCTGCAACTCTTTCGTCTTGCTTGTCATTCTTTTCCAACTCATTTCCATCTCGTCTTACCGAAACCATCTTTGTTGACAAGGATATGGAAGAAATCTGCGCTATTAGGGAAGCCTTTCCTTCTTCTCAAATCCGTCTCTGCTCTTTCCACACTTCTGGTGCAGTGAAGAAGTATCTTCAACAAAAGAAACTTCCTGCATCTTATGTTTCTACTGTAACTGATCTGCTCTTGGAACAGAAATATTCCACCAATTGGTCTACCTATAGTGCTATTGAAGGAAAACTATTAGAAGTCTTATCACCCGATTTGGTTTTGTACTTTCAATCCAACTGGTGGAACTGTCCAGAGCTTTGGGCCTCTTTTGATTCTCCTGCTTTCCACATCACCACTACCAATCATGCAGAAACTTTCCACCAAAAAGTTAAGCAAGTTTTTTCTTCGAAGTCTTCTCTTAGCCAGTGTATTATAGAGCTTGTGTCGATGACAAAGACGACATTGAAGTCCAGAGATGCAGCTGCTTAATTTAAAATGATCTTACTCCTTTCGCTGCTGATCTTGTAACAGAGCAGTATCTTCTCTCCCATCCTACCAGCTGTTGTTTTGAACCTGCACTGACGTCTCCAGACCTAACATACACTCTTGCATCTGCCACGCATGGCTCCTCGCAATACACCTGTACTGTCCAGTCCTGTGATTGCACGTTTTTTAATAATTTGCAGCTTCCTTGTAGACATATCTTTGTTCTTCGTGCTAACTTTGATCTTCCTCATTATTCATACGCCAGTAATCGCTTTAAGAGTAGCCTAGACACTTCTGATTCTGACTATAACTTTACTAGTAGCTCTGATTGTAACCTTGTTAGGCAAAACATTCTTCCAACTAGAAACGCAAGCACCCCAGAAGATCGCTATTTTATAGGAAATGAATTCACGAAATCTATTGAGTCTTTTCTTCCCCTTTTAGGTCAACGACCTTTTGAGACCGCAATGATGCATCTCAATAATCTAGTTTCTCTTATAAAATCTAGCCGTTCTGTGGCTGTTATCGATTGGGGGGAAGGTGACAACATTCAGCCTGGACCAGCAACTTCTATTCAACCCTGTTCTGTTAGCTCTAGATCTTCACTCTCTTATATTGACAAATCGCGCTCTGACTCCAGATTCTGTGATACTCCTTCACAAAATCATTCTGGCTTGTGCGCTGTGCTTTCTGTTGATCCCCAGCTGAGTAAGCCACTTCTTTTCTCTTCCGAATCTTCTAAGGACTGAAGCCCTCTGTCCTCATCTGTATTGTAAATACTTAATGTAATGTAAACCTGCTTGTTTAACTGCAGAAAAAAAATGGGATTCGAGTGAATGACTGCAGTAGTTCTTGAAACTTTCTCCTGAGTGAAAGTCCCGGCACTGCAAAAGCGAGCAGCATTTGGAAATGGCAACACAGAGCGCCTTTTAATTCATAATTTTAACTAAGAATTTCCGTTGATTCTTATCAGTCACAATCTTTAAGGTTGCATGATATTCAGCAATAAGGTTTCCAATCGCCTCACTCTGTCTTTCAACTCAAGGTGATCAGGATTTTAAACATTTTCCCCTTACATAATTCGTACGAAGAAGAGCTTTCGTGTAGCATTCCTTCGCGGCTTTTGAAAGGCATGGATGGGCATACTTGATGACCGCATGAAATTTCCGGTCTCGGATTCTATTGTGATAAATGCGGGATACGTTAAAACGTGTTACAATTAAAAAGACTTGGGGGAAACAGTTCAACTCGCCCCGGTCTCCCCTACCCAGCTCTAAGTTATTAGTGGTGTCTTTTTCGCGCAGGAAGAGCGCTACCATGAACACTTTTTGTTACTGAACCATCAATTAATTCTCCATACGGTATGGGCTTGCGTGTTCAATCGTCGGAGATTGTAACGAAAATCAATCATGGCGACGTTTTACAACGTTCTTAGCAAACGACCGCACGAACGAATTTCCTTGTAGGCAATGCTTTTTCATCAAAACAATGCAGATTTAAGTAACACATTTCAACTACATGATCTTGGGTGGGAATTTTTAAACTAGCCAAGGGCGTTAAAGGAACACATTTACAAGATGCTTCTAATATGCTCAACGAAA
>QQSS02179464.1:0-14511 GCA_003687565.2 Craspedacusta sowerbii
TACATTCTTTTCTTGTGCTGTGTGTGCGTTTCGAGTACCGAGTATAAATAAATTTTACTACTACTACTACTACTACAGAGTGGTTTTGAAAGCCGCAACCTAGCATCTCCTTTCCCATCGGATATGCATTTTGTCTATTACGCTACATATGATTGCTTGTCATTATGTATTTTGTCTATTACGCTACATATGATTGCTTGACGGCTTTATAGGCGAGTTGGGTGAGCAGTGTGGATTCTTTTTCAACTCTTCTCACGCGCCTCATACTTACTAGAAGTTTTTATGTCATGTTTGTGTTATATGTTACGCATATTCGATACCCACACACCAAAAAGAAAATTAACGTTTTCGGCTGTCGGTACTAACAAACGTCTCGCCAGTAACTGATTGGTAGCCATGTTATATCGTAAATTTCGACAAAGTGTTGCCTGTCTTGTTGCCGAAGTAGTCTGCTGCTAAATTTCTAGCAAGTCTTCCCTCGTACTAATTTTTTGTAGGCGTGGTCGACTACTGTACGCGATACGGGCCGAACATCGAAACCGTATGCAAGGACCAGTTAAATGTCCGCTCTTTCTCTGGTCAGACGATGGAGACGATACACAGTGCTATGTGTAAGAAGACTGCTGTAGAAGACCTAGCTGAAAGGAGGAAGTGGAGGGACCGCAGGCTTGCGGCTTTGGCCTTGCATAAAATGAACGAGCACGCCAAAGATTTATCGGAGAACCCTGGTCAATAGGATGTAATCTAAGAGCGTGTTGTATTCATATATATATATATATATATATATATATATATATATATATATGAATACAACATATATATTTTTTATATACACTGTATATATTTTTTCGTGTATTAGATTTAAACGCTTCCTCGTGACCGACAAGGGATATAGTGCATTTGATCCCTGCTCCGCGATGGGGCTGATATTCTCTGGTAGCTTGTAATTGCTATAAATGTGCTTATATAGCAATTATGTTAGTTACATGCTAATCTTATATATTATCTGCGATATTGTTTTGGAGCTATGGAATCCCTAGGAACTTATATGCTTTTAAGGCGCTTCTTGCCCTGCAGTCTAGAAACATAAAGAGTGTATAAAAAAGAATAATTCTATGTTTTAATTAGGTTGAGTTCAGGTGAAAAGTGCGATCTTTATTTCTATGGAAGCCGAGCTGTTGTCACATGCTCCGTCTGTCCTTCAACTCGTAAATGTTGCTGCAGTATTGCCTTCCAGGCTGAAGATCAAGAACTTTCGTATTTAATTGTAAGCATTCCCTCAAGAAAGATTATGTTTTGGAATATAGCGTTAGCTGTATTTTGCTAGTACTTTTCGTTCTCCGTTTTTTTGTGCGACCACCCTTGTGCTTCCGCTAAGTTGACTCTACTCTCAAGCTAATCGCCCGTTCATAAGGGCGGAGTTCCAACCAGTGCTTGGAAGAAGTTTAGCCTAACTGGAGGAGCCCGATGATGATAGTGTGGAAAGCGAGCGTGTCACTGATACCGAAGCAAACAACTGTAACACAGCGCTTTCGCTATTTACTACAACAAACACGAACGCAGATTTCTCCACTTCTTTTCATTCTCCGCTTGGTTAATGACCACAGAAAAGCATTAGTCGAGGTTTGTTTTCGTGCAGACTAGACTAGCGCTGATAGTTACTATCGTATATTCTGCACTGCGCAAAAGACCAAAAAGCAGCTTATTTTCAGAGTCTCTGTCTTCAATTGGCAGATTTCTTTGTGAACGATCTGAATGCATTAATTGGACGCTCCGTCCTTCCTTGTATATTAATGGCAAGAAAACTTGTTTATCGGCAACTTCAGTGCCCTTAACGGATCGCGTGCAATTTTCGCTTTGAAGTTCGCTAAGTTTGTTGATGGATGTTAGACGCTTAGACCCGGGAAAGACCGGGTGAACAACTGGCAATAGTCCATAAGCTGCAAGAAGAAACTGGGTGACTGCCGTGAAACAGCAGTGGCACCTGGGAGAGACTGGGGTACAAAAGAAGGGTGTTCTGGTTATCTGTGGCGAGCAAAAAGCCGGCCCCTTGGAGTTTCCGGTTATAACTGCCGCTTATGCAGCGTCTGTGGCACGTCATGGGCAAGGGCGAGGGAGAAGTATTTACCTCTAGTGGTGAGTGTGTGCCCACTTAATTTAAAGGCTACTCACTCGCTGCAACCGTCTTTTCACGTTACGTCACGTTGGATGGGAATCCGAAAGGGTTCTGGAAGGTTGGTGTTTGAGACCTACAACTAAAAATGGAAATCTTTGGGACGGCTGCACTCGAGAATTTAAGGGAAAAAGAAGTGTAGCGGTTCATAAAGGGAATGGCGAAGTGTCAGATGGTTGTGACTGTGAAGGACTGCTCTAGTGATGCGATAGGTAAGAAATTGTGAGGTCCCAGCCCTGTTTCAAACCACTGCGCTGGATACCCCCCTCCCGCTGGAGTGTGGAAAGTTGCGGAGGAATCACTCTGTTTTATGGCTGCCTGCTAACAGTGCTAAGTGGCACATGGTAGATGGTCAGCTTGGAGATATCCTTCTGTGCTGTCTCGTCGGTGGGGTGGAGGAGAATCTAGCAGCCTTCGAAGGCCTGTTTCGAGAAGGCAGCGTGTTCTTGTGGAATTGAAGGTGGAACAGAAGTATTTACGCCGGAGATGGAAGGAGGAGCTTAAAGCAAGGCACATGGGTGTAAAGCGGGGTAAGTATCAGTGTCAAAAGCGTCATAGGTGGGAGAAGCAGGGGCAGGCGATCTACAGGGACCATTATAAGTTTGCCAGGGCGCTCTTTGAGGATTTAGCCTCTGGCTCTTTTGATTTTATCAAGGAAGCCCTAGAGGAGCATTTGAGGGCTACTTTTTCTTGGGATGACTGTGTTGTGACTCACCCCGTTCCTAGGGCTGATTAAGGCCGAAAAGCCAGTCCACGAATTTAATGTTCGTGAGTTCTGCCTGTGGTAGGTAGGTGCTGTAGTTAGTATGGCTAGAGCGGGAAGTGCAGCTGGGCAAAATGGCCAATCCTATAAGCTTTTTAAGTACTGTCCGTGGGTTCGTCATGTGTTATGGGGTATCTTTGAGGTCTTATGAAGGAAGAAAATTGTGCAGATGCGTTTTTGTCGTGCTAAAGGAATGTCGAGAGTCAAAGGAGATTGGGCAGTTTAGACCGACATCGGTGCTTTTATTGTGCAAGGAAGATTTTGATCAGCGTTCCAGCGCGGTGCATGACAAAGTTTGTCTGGCAGAATACCTATGTGATTGCGTCGGTTTAGAAAGCAGGCATACCCGGATTTTCAGGCTGCTTAGAACCTGTGGAGATGATCTAGGAGTCGATCCAGCATTGCAAGAAAGAGAGAAGAAATATTGTTGTCATCTTGTTTGACTTGGTTAATGCCTACGGCTCAGTGCCACACCAGATGCATCTTCGCCCGGGGAAAGATCAAGTATTCACCGGCGCTGGTTGCGACTTGCGGGGTAGATGTGTCCCCAACTGCGGTTTGGGTATTTATTACTGGTCGAGTCCTTACTGGTTAGCTATTTTAACTCCAGTTAGGGTGCTAATCAAGGGTATCCTGGTGCAGCATGGTCAGCCAGATGGAAGTGTCCAGCAATTATATGGCAAAACACTTGTGAAGTCTGGTGTGGTGCTGATGAACGTCTGGTGATTGCAGTGCTGTGAAACTGTTTGCTTTGTTTGCTGTTGATACGGTTGCTTATGTTGTTGATATGGTTGTTATCAACAATCAAAACGTATTTAGTGATAAGAAAAATTTTTCGTATTACTTTTTTAAGATATCTTTTGTTTGCGTCTTCTTTTTCCTTATAAATTTTATTGGCAGTGTTCGTTGTTAACTAGGATTTCTGCCAGAGATATAAATTTTTACAATCTTTTTCGGGCTCCCTAATCGCCCTTTCGGTTTACTGAGTTTGTATGAACATTTTTCGTGCTTTTCAGGCTAGGTTGCTTGACACTTATTGCTAGTAGAGATGCGTTGTAGATTTCCATTACTGAAGCCTGTGCCTACCAAGGAGTATGATTTGATTACTGATATCACTTAGTTTTGTCGTCTCCTCAAGTTTAAAATTAATTTTTAAGAATTTCACTAGCTTCTCCATTACCCCAATGCCAGACGCGTTGCGCTCTCTGTGGGACTCATCAGTGACGTGCATGGGAACCATACGCGGGTCGCCGGAGTGGAAAGCAGGGAACTTAAAACTAGACCACGAGAGCTGAGTGAACTCGTGAAAACTGTACAACATTATGACTTGCTAACTAACAAGTTTAGAAGCATATTCACAAAACTGTGAAGTTTTTTCTGGCCTAGGTCACCGAATACCGCACTGTGAGGCTCATATCACATGAGCGCATATATTTTGAAATTGGCCAAGTTAGTAAATTGGTCAGCTCCTCCATTCCCCCAACGCCAGACTCGTTTCGCCCTATTTGCGGCTAATGAGTGACATGCATAGGAACCGAACACAGTGTTTATGCACAGCCTTCGTGTTTCCCTGAGGCACTTAGTTGGGCTTTCGACTAGAAATTCACTTAGTTTGTAGAGGCGAGCGCTGACTCAGTTTCTTGCGGTACCATACGAACTCGCGAAGCCGTGTTTACCGTTCATTCAAAAAAAAAAAAACTGGATCGTTCAGCTTCGGAAAGTATCATTCGTTTTTCGAGACAAGCGATTCGATGCGATTCAGGATTTTTAAAAAGTTTTCCGTTATGATTCAAGCGAATGAACTGAACAACACTTAACAGAACGGACCGATTCAAGCTCATGGTATCCTTCCATCATGCTTAATCGTGTGCTTTGTTAATCCAATATTTGGGGAAATAAATTTAAAAGCACATGCTATATGGATCATACATTACGATTGGACATCGCAGCTGCGCGATCTCTGCAAAGTTTAACCTCGTCGCTGTCGACGTCAAGGCAACGCGGGTTCCGCAGCATTAAGTAGCTTCTGCTAGGCTGCATTTGTGCCCTGAATCGACATGGCATTTTCGGCGGGTAATTACAAGGTAGGTTTGCGTATCTAAGACTCTTAGTTCATATATTCCAAGCCTTGAGGCTAACGATTTTGTTGTTTTTTTTTTCACTAATTTTCTTGTCTTATTGTGAAATATAACTCAGCTCTCAGCCTCTGCCGTTTTGCTTCATATTGTGCCAACATTTTCCTGCCTTTTACTAGTTCCATTAAATGAATATGTAGCTTGACCTCTCTATTTTCATGAAGTATGTCTTTAAATTAGCCTATTAATTATATGATCAGGCCTGCACGAGGTTAAATATTTAAAGATTGTCCACTTCTAGTGATTTCTGTGTTGTTTTGTGTGCATCAAGTTCCTCCTGAGACTTATCTTACTTTTTCAGTAGGTTCTACAAGCATTCATATGTGAAATTCTTGAGCTGTAAGTTTTATTTCTAATGCCTGCCCACTGCATAGGGTTTAAGGGGATTGCCAAAGTACAGGACCAAAACTTTTGTACATTTACCCTCTTAAAGTTATTGTAGCTGGCCCTTGAAAGGCTTCTATTAGTTAATGCAACCAAGAAGCAATGGCAATTCTTTTCCCCAGTGCTTTGGTATATAAGTGAACCAAGTTTTAAGAAGAACAACCAAGCATTTAATGCCTATCTGCAAAGGGATAGACTTTTTGCATTTGTTTGCACTGTTGGATCAAAATATTACTAAAAACATATATTTCTGTTACACTGATGTTGCATTTCATATAAAATTACCTATCATATAAGAGTCACGCCTTTAATGCCTATTTGCTAAGGGATTGACTTTTTCTGTGCATTTGTATATACTGTTTGAACAAAATATTACTGAAAATTTGATCTTATTTATGATATATTGATGTTACATTTCATATTTCAAATTACAATCATTGATAAGACTTTAGTTGCACATGTGAATATATTTCCTTACCATATTAATGTAATGTTTAGGAATCTTTTCAATATATTTCATATTAAAATATTTCTGAAAAAATTAATTTGGAAGTTTTTTTCTTGTGTGTGTGCTTTCATGTTCAAGTTTTATGTGTATGACTGTGTCTGTTAATTTTGTTCCTGTTTGATGATATATTTTAGCCTGCTGATTCTAAGCGAGAAGAATTTCGAAAATACTTAGAAAAGTCTGGTGTTCTTGATTCTCTTACAAAAGGTAATCTTAATTTTTTTAAATTCTGAACAATGGGCTGATGCTGCACCATGGAAGTGAAGTCAGATACTCGTCAAAACACCATTCTTATTTTGACAATGTGAATTTCTTAATGAAGATGTTTATCATTCAGTGAAAGAACTGTCGGTCAACCTAGTTTTGTTGGACGCAAATATTCAGCTATTCCCAAAGTGCAGCCTTGTCTGAAAAGGAGCAACGCAGCTTCAAAAATGGCAAAAATTCATGGTGCCGTTTTTGGCAAACAGAGGGTGTGAATTTTATCGTTGGCTATTGCTACTAAATCCGATATAAGCTGATTGCATGGTGAATTTAATGAAAATAAGATTAAAAGGGTATCCTTCCTATTCCTAGCATCTATTGGCTTAATTAATGATTTACTTAATGAGCTGAGCTAATTACAAGCACCTTAAATTCCTGCTCTGGTGTCATGGAAAAGCTTAAGATGAAAAAATTGTGCTTAAGCTTTTAATAATATATATCTTGTGATATCATGTGGCCTTCCTTGTAATATGTAATAATCTTGTAATATCATGCAACCTTCCTTTGTCCTAAAGAATTCAGGAATTTTTTTATGCAAGCGCCCACTTTCGTGCATGACATTTTACATTATTCTGTCTGTAGCAATTAGTTCCATTTTTTCCATGCTGGGATATTTATATTTTTATTTTGTTTAATTTTTGTTGTATTTTGCTTTATTAACTGAAACTTTCTTGTTGAAAGTAGTGCCTAGTTCATCCCAGTAAGTCATGCCTATTGACTAGTTTGCAAATGTATTTCTGTCCATATATTTCACTAGTCAGGTTTAAAATGTTCCAATGTAACTAGCACCTAGCAAGCATTGATTCTTTATTTCCTAGGCTTTTTGTTCTCTTTACTTTGAAATTAATATGCTAGCAACTAGCACAGGAGCTGTCACTTTGCATTTGTAAACATTTGGAAACTTGAAATGGGAAAAAATGCCAGTAAAGGTTGGTATCTATCTTAAGTTGAAGTGGGTTTGCCTTAGATGTCCTATTACATTTAGGCGGTTGGGAAGTTACTTGAAGAATTATAAACGCAGGTGCTTAAAGCAAAACGCACTTAGAAAGCCATTTCTTATGGGCATTCTTGATCTAAGTATCAGTATCTTGAGTATATAGGATCCGTAAAATTTTAGGAGCAACTGTTTTCTTATTCTTAAGGTTCTTAATTGGTCTAAATTCATTCTTTTTGGTAGTTTCTTTACTTATTGTTGCTATTTAGCACGAGGCGTTGTGTTTTTGCCTGGCGCAGCTAGAGCTGATGCAAATATTCTTTCTTGTGATTTCACCTAGTTTTGGTGACGCTGTATGAAGAGCCAGAAAAGCCGACAAACGCCGTGGAGTATCCTTATACTTATTCTAGCTAATTCAACTATGGAAAATTCTTGGTCGTGAGTTTGCGCGCACTTTCTGTTTGTCGTAGGACTGTTTCTATCTGTCTAACTATCGCGCGCGCTCTCTGTCTCTCCGCCTTCTCTTCTCTCTGGCTCTCTCCCTCTAACGTTATCGCTTTCTCCCCTTCCTTTCGTATTCTTGGTCTCTTTCCTTCCCCTCTTGTTGCTTTGCTCTCCTGCTTTCTCTCGATCCTTGGTCCTTGGTCTTTCTTTCTCCCTTTTATTCCGCTTATAGATAGATTTGGACCTATTTCTAGTTATTTTCGTTCAATGCACCAGTGATTAGCTCAAATTGAACAACAATTCAGAAAATCGTTTATTAGTTGTATAAAAGTTGCATCAATGCTTTATTTATGACCCTACTCGACTTGTTGTCGTACATGTTTAAGCAAATTGATTTAAAAATATGTAATTAGTGAGCATATAAGTAATTCTTTATAAGCAAAAATGTGATTGATAAATTGTGTGCCCGCATTTATTGACCAAGCGGGGTTAACGGGTAATGTAATAAGGCATCGAGCCCCAAGCTTTCAACAACGTCCCTGCTCTGTACCTTCTGTTGTAACGTATGCTTAGCAACTAAGGGCTAATTGATTAAAGTCTTTGACCGACGCAATTCTAGCGCTAAGCGAATCATTTTACTATTTTGTCTAACCAGTATATTGCGTTTATTTCGTTCGTTCCTTATCTTAAATTATTATTTTCTCCCACACTTTATTGCCCTCATTTTCTCCTTTCAATTTCCGGCCTTTCTTCCATTCTGGCTTAGATTTTGCCGGGGCCACACTCCCTTGTTATTCCGATGTTTTCTTGAACATGTACATTAGCTTCTTAAAGCACCATCTTTCCGGTGGTCCTCCAGAGACTGCTGATATCGAATCGCTTAAGCTGGAGGTAGCAGAGCTGAGGGATAAAAACAAGAAACTGGAGAGCGAAATGGCTGAGCTTAAACTCCAGGCAAGTGTTGCTGTGTTCTCTAAGAGCTTGCAACTAATTATGTGTTGTTCTGCTTTCAGCCCTAAATTTTTGATTTTGGGTTCTTCACGCTGCCCGTTTGTGCAAGGATTTTTTTAAGGATATTCTATGCGAGGAAGTAGGTATGACGAAGCCACGCGTTAGCATGGTTTTTAGTAATTGACGCTTAAATCTTTAGTTGTGCATGGCAAATATCGCTCTTCTTGTGAGTCATTTCTTTACGGATCTGCCACTTGTGCATCTTCTAATATGTGTTTTGGCTTTTTTTTTTGGCGTAAGTGGCATTTATTCTGGTTTTGATGACCTGTCTCTATATTTCTGCAATTATTTTTCTCAGCTTGAAAAGTATGAGAGCAGAGGTGGCGGCGAAAAGGTTTGTGTTTTCGTGCTGTTTCTTTAGTCTGCGTGTATAAAATTGCCGTGTGTTTGTATGTTTGTTTGTGTTCTGTGTTTCGTTGTGTTTGTCTTCGTGTTTGTGTATCGTATGTTTACTGTTCTGCAAGTCTTGTTGCAGGTTTGTTTACATGCACTGTTGTAGATAGATTGTTCAAGTATTCAAGTGCAGACCGTGGTCTAGTTGGTTATCTAGTATGTCTTATCTAAAAACTTGTCGTGAGGTCATTTGTTCATGCTCTATTTATTTGGATAGTGCTTAATAATACGTGAAAGTTGAACAGCACTCAACATTGAGTTAGCGAATTGAAGTTATCAATCTTGAAAGTTGAAAAGTAAAATGACTTCAGCCCTTCTGAATTGTCAAAAGGAAGACTGAGGGTTTTTGTTTTTCGTAATTCTCGGCAATTGGTGTTCGCGAGGCTGAGGAAATAGCAGATAGCCGATGTTGTTTGAGCTGCAGCAGCGTTTGCGCCATCTGCTTGCTGCCATGCTTCGAGTAAACGGCCGAGTTCCAGAAACAAGTGCAAGAAACGTGGTATTTCCCTTATGTGCGCTGCCGGGTAGCAGATGACTGTGAATTGATTGCCTAGTGCTAACTAAAGGAATGCGTGATCTTCGTGCGTGATAGATGTACGAGGCTGTAAGTCTTTTTTTTGCATGCATGTGGTAAGACATAGGTGATCATGCGGCCAGTAAGAGTATTGCCTTTTTGTATGTAATTTATTTATTAAGCCTTACCATTATTTTATGTTTTTTTCATTAATGAATGTCATGTGCTGCGATTATTAAAGCTTTCAGTGTTTTATATGTTTGTTTGTTTTTTTTTTGTTGTTGTTGTTGATGTGCCATTTGCTGAGATAGCAGCCTTATGTATTGTCTTTCGATAGTTTCCGATTTTATATTACCATAATTTTTTTTGTACTTAATTCTTTACCGCGACTTTGTGGCCCTGTTCTATCAGGTGATACGGCTATCCATGTGGGAGCCATTGTTTGCCATTGTTGTCACAGGCTTTTTGTATCCTGTCTGGCTCCGTTAGCATTGATGGTTTGATGCTTCTGTTTTAGGACAGTTGATAAGGTGGGAGATCCTCGACCTTCTAGCTATACGCAAGACCTTGGTTCGGGCGAAGAGACTTGATGTTGTTACTAGGCTTAACGCGATGGCGTTTTTGCACTGTAAATACGTTATCGGACTAAATTTTGTTTGTTGTAAATTAGGCTTATATCCTAAAAGCATTTTTCATCGCCATGAAGCCGTATTAGACCTTAGTTCAATAGGTCAGTCGTTGTTGTTGTTTTTTTTTTTTTTTTTTTTTTTTTTTGCATTGTTTTTCTGCTTCCATAGAGTTTTAGGAGCAAGTTTGACTAGAGTGTTGTGCCATTCAAACATACACTACATAGGTGGTGGTGATGTGCGTACGAGCGGTTGATTCGAATATCTAGCGGTGTCCCAGGCTTTGCTCTCAACATCCGCAACTTAAATTGATCCTAGTATCGAGGACTCACCATTCGAATATTTGATTATAAGAAAGAAGAGCTATTCCTATCTGCTTTCCAAAGCAGCTCTCATCATCTCTCGACTCCTCTATTCAAGCACGAAATGCGCGATATTATTTGTTTCACGGATTGATGCAAGCTATCCATATTCAATACATGTCACGTGGAGAGCTTATGCATATGTGTCGTTGAATTTTAGATTATGGTTATCTGTCTTCGCATCGATAATTCTTGATCGCAATTTCTTAAAACTCGAAGTATAATGAATTCGACTTGTAAGATGGCTTTGGGTTAGCTGTGCATAAAGAATGGCCTTGTATCAGGCGGGTGTCGTCTCCAAAGCGGTGACTTGAAGAAGCTGAAATAGATTTCTGACGTCCGATCTACTTGTGTAAGGCCGCACACTGTATCCTCCCTGAGGTAGAATGTGGACAGGAACGGTCTTTAGGTTGTGAATCCAAATACAAGGCGACACGGATTCTAGCGCCGCAAACGGCTTTAAGTAGTCCGAAAAAGAAGAAAGCACGTTCAAGGTCCATCCGTTGGTTTTGCTAGCTGGATCCAAGGGGGGGGGGGGGGCATGGCTTTGCTATCACTGTGATTTGGTCCAGAAATGATTTACTGGATTGAAAAATCCGATTTTATTTGCTTATAACCGAGTTTGTTTTACTATGATATTAAGTCGCGTACGTGGATGGCGCTCGGGAGTTTTTTTTTTTTGCGGAACTATTTGGGTTTTCGACAGGTGCCATTTGATCCGCGTCGAGTATTTGCTGAGAAGAGGCTATTCTGTCGATGTTCTGAACTTGAACATGACCAGCAACCTTCGGCATGATGGCCTTCCGGTCTGGAGTACCTGCACTGGGATACAATGGAGCCAGTGATGCATCGTAAATGTTAGAGACCTCTGTAGTCCAAACCGCACCAAAAGTCTCGCACGGAGCACATTCCGCGTTGACTTTTTGTTCCGAGAGAACGAGATCGGGTTGGCTTTTTTAAAAATAGGTTCTTGGTACAAATCTGTAAATCTTTGTTTGGCTTGCCATTTCCTAGCTCCCAGATTTAAGCAGACACTGAAGGCACATTGAATGTCGCTTTTGTTGTCGATTAGGTCTCCGAGCCACGTGACGCTGATTGTAAAATTGCCCCATTGGGCTGGTCCCTGGCCGCTCGAATGCTTTTCGGCAAGCGCTTGTTTAACCCAACCAGGTGTTCGTGGGAAGAGGCAAGCGGTTTATTCGATACTTCGCTGTTGGGCAACCCCTTAGAGCATCCCATGATGGGCAATATTATTGTTCTGTGAACAGACTGCTTGTTAACAGATATAAAAGACTAAGTTAGGAGGGCACCTTGCTACTGTTTTTACTTCCGTTTACGTGAGGCATTTGAGAAAGCCCTATTGCTGTTTGTGCGACAGAAAAAGCCAACGATTTAATTAAAGCAAAACGGATGCATCTCTAGACGGAATTTAATGCGGACATGTTCTGAAGCAGCCAAGCAAGATAGCTAAAAAAATTTACAAGCGTACATATTTTACAATAAAACACCAAGATCTTTTAAATTACACCTTTGCCCTGAATCATAGATAAAAATCTGCACGAATTTGAGGCATTAACAAACACAAGAAGTTAAAAAGAGCTGTTTCAGAAGTTGAGAAAGTCCAAAGTAAATCGACGTGGAGAGCAGTTCTGCCACGGAAAGAGAAACAATAAATCAAAAATATAGAGCGGACTCCTGCGAAACATGCCTTACACGTAAGTCAAAAGCAAATGTATAAATGGACGACTACCAATCTGATGAAAAGAACCATTGCAAAATTGCCTCAATAAGACACGAGGAAAACCGATGCAAAAATTGCAATGATAAAATATTTACACTTTGCCAACCATTCACTGACCATTAGGATGTCGAGATTTGATATGTCTATCAAGATCACGGCGACGAACCAACACCTTTCCGCAGTACTGGCACTTGTAAGGCGTGTCTCCTACCGCGTGAAGCCGTATATGCTTTGCCATGTTCGACGGGTCTCCGAAACGCTTTTGGCAGTACTTGCACCTCAAAGGCTTGAAGCCCGTGTGTATGCGCATGTGAATTTTTAGTCCATATTTTCTTGTGTAAAGCTTTCCGCAAAGTTCGCACAAGTATCCCTTATTTCCGACTTTTTTGGAGTTCAGATCATTAACAATGTCTTCGTTACAGCTGCCTTTCAACTTTTCCTGGATCATGCTCGAGTTTGGGCTTATCATGGCGTCGCTCAGGGCCAGGTCGTTATTAGCCGTCGTGGTTGGGGGCAGCATGGCCATGTTCATGTTGCCGCCAAAGTGCATATTGATGTTCTGCTCTTGCTGATACAAGCTGTTCATGACGGGTGGGGCGCTGTACTGGGGATAACCTTGATACTTGACGAAGGGGTTCACGTTCGGGCTGCAGATTCGCGGCTGTTGCATAAACATCCCGGAATTCATGAGGTCGACGTGATGTTGTGGGGAGTAGTCAGACGGTGTCGGGTTGTAGCGCAGAGCCGAGACATCAGTGTAGCTGGAGCTGCGGTGCATATCGGCTTGCATGGGCTGTGCTGTAGAGCTGATGTCATGCAGCCCGTTCTGCGATGTCGCGTACTCTGCACCTTTGTAGTTGAATTGCTCTTTGTAGTCATCAGCCATATTCTTATAGGACGAGTAATCTTTAACGTTGCCGCCTAATTCGCGAAACGTGGAGAACGCGCTGCCATGATGGTGTGCCATCTGAGGAGGGCTCCCTCGTGTCTCTCGAAAAATAAAAGCCTCTGGTCCGAACCCTGACATGGTAGTAACGCACCCAAGCGGAGTGACCGGAGTTAGGACTCCGTTGGGAGATGCCTTCTCGGTACGCACCATGGTCGGCGACTTGATGTCACCAAGGATGAGGGCAGGCATGTTTGGCGGCTTTGAAATTGGCATTTCTGATGCTGGACTGCTATTCGTCGAGCTGTGGCTGCTGGGATCCTTGAAGGCAAATACTGGATCCCCAACGTTGGAGAATGAGTACGAGTTTTGCGCAGGATGCATGGCCATATTGTTCATTGAGCTGGGCATGACACCGTCGCCCGGATATGATGTCATGACATTGTAGACACCTCCATGGCCGGTTGAATACGCTATATAGTCTGAGTTTCCCATGGGTTGCATGCTTGGATTGCCAGTGAACAGATGAGACATTGATCCTGACGACGGAACATTTGACAAATCAAAGAACGTTTTCTCGTTGTCATCCTTACCGATGACGTCATGCTCGAATCCATGCTCTCGGCCGTCGTCACTGTGGTCCTCCTCCTTCATGCTGAGTAAGCCTTTCGTCAGATTGACTGGTGACACCAGGTCGGGAGGTTGGGGCTGGTGTGCGTCGCCAGGATGTGTCATAAACAACGTCATCTTCTCCGAGAGCAACCCAGTATTGCTGTGCATATACGCTGGCGAGCGCAAGTTCTTCATATGCTCCCTGCTCGCGATCGTGTCCGAACTTTTGCTTTTTCCCGACGCCAACTTCTTGAAAATACCAGTGTCTGCCACCGTGCTATTGCGTAGCACGGTCTCCTGAGTAACAATAGATTCTAAAGCAGTATTTTCTTGTTCGTTAGAAGTCGATGATCTCGCCTCTTCGCCAACTACTGAACTCGTTGGAAGGAGTCTACCAGAACCTGTAATGGCACCAGTTTGTTGCACGGATGACTTGCTGGTCTCCTTCAGATCGTCCTTCTTTCCGTAAACCTCTGGCGGGTTGCTGCCAAACTTGGTTCGTTGATCACTGAACTGCGACTCCGAGCTTGGGCACCAGTATTTATAAGAGGTCGCGCCTTAAAAAAAATTACGAATTTATAAGCAGGTGTGCGGCATTGTTTACTACAAGCGCGTGGCCGGCCAATGGTATGCTAGATTGAGATCCTCATGCATGCATGCATGTAGGTGCGTATGTATGCACGCATTTGTATGTATGTATGTATGTATGTATGTATGTATGTATGTATGTATGTATGTATGTATGTATGTATGTATGTATG
>QQSS02179475.1:1506-14510 GCA_003687565.2 Craspedacusta sowerbii
ATCATGCATAACAAGGCTCAGATTAAGTCTAATCATGTCTGTACCTGTGAGAATAAAGGCAATGAAAGTTATTTGTATCCAGAAGAACTGATTATTCTGGCCACCCGTTTTGGAATTTGCTAATTCTACATACTATATCTTTCCCGCAAATCCACCAGTCAAACATGCATGGGTCATCTTGGAGTGGAAAAGACCGTAGTAGATCGTTTTAATATGGCTTGCGTCGACATTGTGACGAATTTTCGAAAGTAGACAGCTCAGCTTTGTTAGCGCTTTAGCAAGTGCAGCTATATGTGGTTTTCATGAGATGTGTGGATCAAGGATTACCGGTAAGGGGCGCCCCTTAAGAATTATTTTACTTCATTAAATAGGCGTTTTCCTTCGACTTGCTACGTTAACCTTGTCTCAAAGTGCTCTTTCTTGGACGGAATATAATCACGTCCGTCTTACTTTCATTAAGAGATAATGTATGATGATAGATTATCTATTATCATCATATATTAAGGATAACCCCTGAGATAATCATGATGATTAAGGGAACCGCTTTTGTGCAAATATTTGTATCGCAAACGAAGTGGTGAGCTGCTCCAGAAAAGATGCACCGGTGAAAGTCATCTATACAAAAGAAAAAAGTGAGGGACCTTAGACAGTCCTGGAGAAGCACCAGATTCAATCTCGTTGATTTCGGAGTTAAATTCTCACTTGTGACATATTGCTTTCGTCCTTAAAGATAAGACTCAAACCATTTCTCACAGACACCACGAGTACCATAAATTTCAAGCTTCTCTAGGAGGATTTTCAGGTTGACAGTGTGAGTCTGTCTATGTTTGTTTGTGTGTGTGTGTGTGTTTGTGTGTGCGTATCTGTGTGTGTTTGTAAGGGGATGTATCTATAACACAACGTGGCACACAATGTGGAACTCAAAAATGTGTAGCATTAGATCGCCATTAGACCACAGTAGCCTAAAATTAAGCAATGAAGAGGAACGAAATAATTTGCCAAGTGGGTCGCCCAATTGAATAAGTCTAGGTTAGATCGGTCGATTAGCGCATTTTTCTAGAGAACGTCCTTGGAGCTGGAGAAAAGAACAATTTTACTTAGCAAATCGGTCAGCAAAATTTCCAGTTCAAGTCCAATTTAAATATTTAAATTTTTAATTAGCTGCTATCCGTCTTGTTTGCCTGAAACGTGACTTAGTCTTCCTCCAGACTTCTGAGCTAATTCTGACTAAGTGTTAATAACGAAGACGAATATATTTTATTTTACGTATACTTTGATGTTCTCTTCATCATAGCTCTTCTATTTTAAAGCATTCACCTTGAGTAGCGGTCTCACTAACCTCATGTTTTGCTTGACATCCCATCGCCCATGCTTTCCGAGAAACTGTACACAGCAAGAATTTCGACTTCCTTCAGCTAACAACGTATTGGGTTGGACCTGCAACACAGATTTCCCACGGAATCAACACCCTCCATTGATTTCACCAACAACAAAAAAAACGCATCAGTTGTTTCAAGTATCAAAATTCAGGTCTTATTAGCTGTGGCGGATGGAATGTCATTCAAAATTTCGTCACGATTCGTATATGGCCGATTGGCTTGCCCACCCCTTGTCTCATGCCCCTTACGAATATATATCCCGTTGGGTTTTGCGAACAGGAGAAAAAGTTGGGTTACTATGAGGACAAAATTGGGAATCTATTTCCGGCTCTTCGTCGTCACAGGAAATCAGTACTTGCCGAGGTCGAACTCAGCATGCGATAGAAAAAAAGAAGGGTTGCCTCGACTTTGGAAAAACATTGATGATCGGAATATGACCGCATGTGGACCAAAGCCACATGTGCTCGCTACTACCTGGGAGGATTTGTGATGAAATACCTCTGTACTTTCTCTACTTTAAACGCAAGCCTAGACTTGAATGAAATATTACATACGTTATGTTATGCGCGTTGCGATGACGATGATCACCGAGTGCCGATATACGAACAGCTTCAATCCCGACGATATAAAAGCCCAACTTTTCATAAATATTCTAATCCGCCTTAAAATATTCAGGAAAATAACTGACTCCCATTTATACCAATACCTATTCCAATCTCGTTACTATAGTCCATTACTGAACTCTCTCTTACTCTCCACTAAACTCAGAGTCTTGCTGTCTTTGGTAGATAACTAAAGATTATACTTGATTTTCTCAGAAAAGGAACTGAGAAGCTGCCCCGCCTACCAGGTTAGCTACTGTAGCACTTCTGAAACGATCTGTTAAAAAGAGACGCAAGAATTTATATAGAGCCTCCAAACCGGAGTCAGTAAGGAACAAATTTGAAGGGTACACAAGCAGACCAAAATTAATGAATTAGACAAAGCGGAGATACGGCGATCGAAAGATGAGCTTCATTGACACAATGTGCTACCGCAACCACGCACAGACCAAGTTGGAAGAGATTGTCAGGACAGCAACCTTCTTCCCTTCTTTGTAAAGATGTCTCAAGAAATCTTACTGCGTAAACGTGTGGCAGTATCGAAGGTACAAGCGTCCTTCCATATTTTTATTTAGACACTTCTTTAAAGTTTCTTACTTAGCAACCCAAAGCACGTATCAGTTTTAAACTTGGGAACTTATTTTGGAATATAAGAACTTGGTTTTGTGAAGGCGATATTTTTTAGGGTTTCACAAGAATAAAGGCTTAGGAGTAGACGGATTTCATCTCGAAAAACATAAATATATTGAAGGACGCGAGTAAGTCAAGCGACGCTCACTGGATTCTAGTGGTGGACAAGATGCATAAAACGTTCGAACCTATGAATCGAACCCTCAATTCTTGAACAAAGAAGAGAGGAGCTGACAGAAACAAACTAAGACTTTGCAGAACACCTTAACAAAACAATGGCTTGTTTAAGTCTACTAAAGTCACCATAAGAAGTTATGTTCTATTCTAAGTTAAATCGATATTCTGGTTCCACTAAGCATGTCCAGCGTTGTTAAGGCGCAAATATTTGATTCACAAACTCAATGCGGAAGATGGAACACTATAACAAGATATTGAAAGCATTTTAAGTAGAAATTCATAGGTTCTTGTGCATCGCTATAGTACTTTTGCCCATTTTGTCAAGCCATTAATTGACGTAAGGCACTGCGTTGCACACGATAGTGCAATCAGAGTTTGCAGATTTGTAACTAATATTGCCAGATATTTCATTTGGTGTCGTCGCAGTTCAGAGACACAGTTACAATGTTTCTTATGCTTGGTAAGCCTGGGGGGGGTTGATTAGCATGGCCCAACAAATTTTTTAGAATTGCTAGAGTAACCTTCTTAATAAAAGAAACCCCACGCATAATTTGCAGCAAATATCACATGAAATAATTATTTAAACACCACTAAGCGTCATCGAATTTTAACAGTATGACAATGACGAGTATTCACGACACTAACGAAAAAAAAATAAACAAATAAAATCGAACACATAAAAACCTGAAACTTTTCTGTGTTTTATCTTGTCTTTTCAAATCATAAAACGTTCTATTTCATCTATTTATTTCTAACTTTACTTTTAATATTTGTCCTGTCTCTTTGTCTTGTCAGTGGCTTGCCTTAAAAAGCTCGCAATAAAGTGAAATTAATAATTGAAACTGGTGTATCAATTTGGCTTATCATCGAAAGAAGAAAGGGTTACTTTAGTTAATCTCTGTAACTGACACTGCACACTGCACATGCGACGATGCGGGCAGCAAAATGCGCTATCCGAAAATCAATTTTGACTTTTGGTGGTTTCCGTTTTTAAGCAAATAGTGTTACTGTTCGTTCTAGATGCATGGTAAACATCGTCACCTGCTACTGAGATCGAGCTGCATAAAAATAAATCCGGAACGAAGCTTATTTAGCTCTTACACATGGCGACGAGTTCTTCAGGGACTTCGATCGACTGGCATGAAAAAATATATTAAATAAATAAAAAAAAAGGAAATTTAAAACAAAAGGGGAACAAAGCACTATTTTTTAGAGCTTATGGTTCCACCAACTGGAGACAGTTTCTCCGGGAACTTCGACCAACCGGCAAGTAAAAGCTCCGGAACATGCGATAATGAAAACTTATTGTTCAACCACAAGGAGACAATGTCTTCGCGATGCGCCCGGTGCTGTCGAGTACGTGCTGATTTTGCCCGGGGCTAGCGATATGGGTTCTTCACGATCATCCGAGGATCGACCAGTGGTCTGAGCGTCAATTGGTACCACCCGCTCCGTGACAGGCTCGTGCACCACCTGACAGGGGCTTTACCTGCCGTCATGGTGCCAACGGGAGTTGGTGCCAATATTGAAACTCTTGACTCGTCAACAGCGGCAACAAAAGCAGCAACAAAAACAACAACTGGAAATGGCAGAGCCTAACTTCGGACAAAGACTGCGTTATGTTTTGAAGACCTGTCGGAGCTAACTCCCGGCCAAGATACCTTGTAATTTTCCTTCTGAAAGTGAAATGCTGCTCCTCTAGTTTAAAAATTGTAAAAAAAAAAAACAATATAAAAAACCCCCTCACATTCAAACTATGATTATACAAAAAAAAATTCACCTAAATTGTAATGGGAAACGATTTCGTACTGATCGGTCTTGTCATGATAGAATGCCATGGTGGACTTCGATTTGAAATAGCTCCCTCCTGTGCGTTAGCCTCTAATTTTAGGGTATGTCATAGTTCAGGTGTTCGTTGACCGATAATGACCACTTGCAGCTTGCCATTAAATGGTCAGTAGTAAGTTGGGATCAGTTTGGCAAGACCAGTCGGTTATTTGTCCAATCAATCAATCCGTCCATCCATCCATCCATCAATCAATCAATGAATCAGTCAACTAACCAAATTAAGCTAGTATGCTCATAGTCATAAGCATCATGTCACTCACACCCAAAGCCTCGGCGATCGAAACGGCCCTGGTGACAGTCATGGTCTTTATGTAATTGCGTAAGGCGTAAGACCCAGGTTCCACAAGGCAAGCTTCCACGAAACTCCTGTATTCACTAAAATTTTCGAACAAAATTGACAATCGCTTCATTGTAAATATCTCATTTAAAAAATTTCAGATGGAGTTTTATCTTCCTGTTTAAAAAAGGAAAATGAGGTTTATCGTGGGTTTAATTGGCGATGAAGGAATAGCTCAAGTTATGCCTGTGCACGTGCTACGACATATATCAGGCATGTCAGATTAAGAATAACTTTGCTATACAGCTAATGCCGGACATCGTCCCGTATTTTCTTTCATGCACATTCTGGGATGACCAGTCGCGGAGCTGCACGTTATTATGAAGCCGATGATGGCTTTTATGCAAGATATAGGTCGGATATAAATATTGCCAACATCCTTGGTCCACTTGCCAAATATCCGAGACTCGACGTCACAAATCAAAATTTGGCTGCCCTTAACTTGGCTTTGGTTTGCTTGGTTTCTAAGGAACGATGGAATTGGCCTGGCTGAATCCTAGATCAAATTTTCCCTCATAAAACTCAGTAGTGGTAACACAACCGGCGACTTTTCGCGTAAGAGATCAAACGTAGCTCACACCTAAGAGGCTGGATATGCATGCGGGTAGAGGAGGCAGCTGATAGCTAGTGTGTAGAAATGCCGTCATGTCAATCATTTTCACTTCTAGGTGATAAGGCGTTACAACAATGAACCGGTCGTGTTTTCCCCACTTGCAAATCCCACACCCCTCATCTTTTGAGAAAACACCTGTTTAACATCGGCCAAGCAGTAAACGGGGAAGTTGCCAAACCCGGAGCCGCCCCGGTAGCGGTGATCTCAAACAAGCAAACAGCGGGATCGAAATAGCTTCGTCAGTAGTCTTTCGAAATTTACTTTCGATTTTGACTGGTTCGATGATATTCACGTTCGCCGCCATTCTTCTAAGTCAAACCTAAACAGATATCTGGAAACTTTTTTTTTTTAGAGAAGCCATAAGATAGATGAGGGCGTAACTTGACGTAATGTCTTAAACTACGAAGTTTGTCTCGTCAACTCTCTGCAAAGAGGACTCGGCAAAATTTAGAGTTTTTTTCCGCCCGCTTCATTAATCATGTTATCACACATCGGCTTGTTAGACGAGCACATCTGTGCATATTGGGCAAACGTGGGCCGAGACTGTGCCTCGATGGTACATACCACTCGCATCGCGTATGTAGGGAAGGCAGTCTCCCGGGGTAGCAACTGAGTGCGAAACGAATCAACGGAAACGACCGTGTCAACGCCGGGTCTACAATGTCGAGTCACAATGAACCAAAATTTTTGCATAATTTTGCTTTATGAAATTTGCTGTGCGCGATCATCGAAAGATCGGCTTTGCGGTCTTTATGAAGCTAATTTTCCTTTGCCTATCAAAGAAATTCTTTTTCTTCTTCTTTATGGGTCAATCATATGTATAAGTATATTAATACGTCGGTACCATCTTAGTTGTGCCAGACTTTACCAGTCTAGCTCTTCATACAATGCGTCCCAATTGGTACCTCAGAAATGCTTGCCTTAGAACAGCAAAGACATGGCCACGCTCAGACAATAGGTAAAATGCAACATTTGACAAAGAAGAGGCTTTAACCCAGCCCGCCTCAAGTGTCGAAAATTCGCAGCCCACAGAACAGCAACTCGCCAAATCGCTATCAGGATTCGGAACGGTATGACCATTACAGTTTTGCGTCGACAGTTACTTCCTAAATATATAATCAGCACAACTACTCCTAATCAATGAAGAACTAGACAACCATGTTCCGAATTGGCAGACTTGTAGTTCATGATTGAGAACACACAAACTATATTTCTTTGCCACATTTTCTTACGGTATTTTCCAGAAGCGCCTAAATTCTAATAGCTCTCTGAGCGAAGGCGAAGTTGAGGTTTGCACCGCGGATTTCGTTCGCAGTCTATAGAGGTTTCCTACGATCCTCGCACGACATCGATATACAAAAATATTGGGTTTTCCTACAGAGGATGCCGTTTCGGCTAACGCAAGGCCAAAAATCAATACATAAATTATGTTTGCGACACGATTTCGGTTTTAATTCCTTCTCAAAACGGAACATAAGAAAGCTCACTACTCCTTTCACGCAAAAACAGACCCATAAAAATTTCGATTCCGAAAAAAATTTAATCAATCCGTCGACAGAAAAACACTACTCGATCAACTGCCCAAGCACGACCTTTTCATTGACACTGATTGAATTATCATTATCCATGTAAGAAGAAGTTCATCTCAAAACCATAGGATATAAAATAGATAGCAAAAAAAAAAAAAAAAAAAAAAAAAAAAAAGAAAAGGGGCACCAGTCATCTTTCTCCACCACGCGCTCAGTAACAGACAACGGGCACACGCGGGAGGATAACCCAAAGATTAAAGAAATAACTAGAAAAAAATAACAAAAAAGTCAACCAACACTTGCACAAGACGGCAAAGCCAGACAAAGAAAACCAGACCTGGAAAAGGGGAATGCCGGGGAAGGCAAGAAGAGAACGATAGGCGCCGAACAGCGCACACGTCACGGGATTCTCATCTTTACGAACAGCTAAGGACAAAAAGTGGGCGTATCTCCAGCGCCACGAACGCAAAGAGATCAACTTTTCCGAGTTACTCGCAAGCAAACAAAACCCAGACCACTCCCACTCCAGCGACCGCCATTGCTCCACGTGCTCACAAGCAAGAAGAAAAGATGCCATGACGCATTCGGGCTTTACGTCATCGTCCTCACTTTCACGAGCGCAATCCCTTTCGAAAGCCGCAATATGTATATTAAACTGGCGCCATGTTGAAGTAGAACGCCCAGAATGTGTACACAAAGCACGAGTGTATGCGCGCGCGACGAGAAACTGACCGAATTACGACCGTACATCTGCAGTACAGCCGTAAAGCCAGCTGTAAAATCTGAAAGTGCAACTGCACAACCGGCGGCCGTGGCAAACGAAAAAAAAATTCATGGCAGCCGATAAAAAAAAAATCTGCGTTAGAATTTTCAGGCACGCAAACAAGCAAACAAACAAAAAATAATAATAATCACACGTCGACAAATAAACAAAAGCAGATAGAAGACAAGGCATTTCAGTCATCGCATCTGTGCAAAGATGCAGGCCAATCTCATGAAATCAAGGGACAGTCAACCATTTCTACCAAGGATGTTTCGCCGGTCATATCAACACGGCAGTGATAACGCCGAAGAAAACTTCACAAACCAGTATCAGGTGGTTCAAAAGTGCAATAATGATAGAACATAACGGAAACACACTTGATGCTGCATTATACAATAAGACCACATGCATAAATGTCAGTTTGTAACAACCAGGAAGGGACTGTGTTCATACAGCCTGCAGGCCAAGCAAGTTCAAAGCTACCGCTGACATCATTTGACCGTTGTCAAAAACGGTAATTATTTCAACGGAAACAGCCTCGTAAATGTTTTTACGCGAGCATGGTACGCAAGCAGAAAAAGCCAAAAGAATTGGTCAACTTGTTGCCGACAAGCGCGTAAAGTTGGAGCGGATCAGTCGGTGGGAACAACGTTAATTAGCGGGAGCGAGGTGAAGAAAGTTCTGTCGCACAAGCCATTCGAGTAAATGCAAAAAAACCATACATTCGAGAAACCAAAGTAAAGGTTCTACCTGGCTCGCGCGACAGAAGAACAAACAGGGGAAAATCTTTGTAAATAAATACATTACAAAAAGTACGCAACCGCATCTGAAATAAATAGACTGTGGGGAAAAAATAAAGGAATTTACTTCCTGTTCCATACAAACAGTTCTGCACTGGCAAACATCCCAACATCACGAACACAAATACACAAGCAATTAATGGTTTATGTGAAAGGAAATCAAGCAAGCAGGACAACAGGGGAAAAAATAAACGCTTGCCGCGGAGCGGTCACCCAACAACAAAGCTTACTCTGAACAGCAAACCACGAAAGGCTAACAACAGTGCCAACCAAAGGAATTCCGCAGCTCAGATGCAAATCCACTAATCATATTCACACAAAAATTTTTGCAAAAACTTTACAAAACTAGCTCTCCGCATAAGGAATCAACATCTACCAAAGTTGTATAACAACCATATCTACCAAAGCAAGTGAAAAACAAGTAAGCAATCCGAGGAGAAACAGAAACGAACACAAAACACAAGTTTACTATTTTACGGCGAGGACTTCGACTAGAAAGATACCAAAATTGGCTTAAAAAAATGCAAGCAAAACCAAATAAAACTCCGGAAAAATTGAATCTTAAGTTTAGTTTGCTTGGTTACTTGAACAGGACTCCATAACCATCAGAAGTGGTAACCATTGCTTCGGCAGTAAATCAACAACAAAAACATAAAATCAACAAATCCATAATGCAAATGCAGTTTTATCAAACCTTCTCAAAAGATCTATTAATAATTTTTTTGGTAACTATCAATCTACAATTTAAAAAAAAACAATATTCTCGCATTCGAGAATAAATGCAAACAATAAATGCCTCATTTCACAGTATGCATGGTTGGTAATATGACTGGCAACTTAGCAAAGATCAACTTTACCAAAGAAAAGCATTAGCCATTCATGTCAACTAAAGAAAATTTCATAGTAGAAGTCTTGCATATGTTGGGAAAACTAAGCTTTCGCACTGCAATCATAAGCTATAAAGATTTTAAAAACTATCAACGAACTTAGGAACTTTAGGTCTTGAGCACTTGAATTAGAAGAATTTCAAGCACATGAGCTAGGCAGAAGCATTTCATTATGTATAACCATTCTTATATAGCATGGGCACTACATCTAGTTGTATGACATGCTTTTAAACAAGTAAATTGCACTGCCAATTGTAGTACACCATATTTTCCATCACACCTATTAGTATGATAGGAAAGGCAGCAATGCAACAATATTACCCCAATGGCATCTTAAAACTGAAGACATCAATTTTTTTTAAGAACGGTAGACAAATACACAAAATTGGCAAGCTCAAATAGCCAAAAAAACTAAGGAATTATTTAAACATAGCACCAATGCGAAACAATGCTTGTGACACACGTTCTAGTACAAATCTGTTTTTTTTTGTCACAGACAAATGCTTGTCTAAATCAGAGATGAGGAGTTACTGTCTATCGGTACAATAAATATTTAGCTGAGCAAGATTTTATGAAAGGAAATTCTCAAACAGAGGACGTTCAACGAATAACCTGTCGCACACATTCAGCCAAAACCACAAAACCAAGTCATAGCAATCTGAAAAATACCTTCCATAAAACTATTAGAAGTTTTAGCTTATAAATCCTGGTGAGCTTTTCCTACTTTTACTCATGTATAGCTTTTCTTTTCGAATTTCATACTGCTCAGCTACCTCCATTGCTTTTGGTCTGCATGCACGTCCAAAGAAGCGAATTTTCGATTTACGAAGATGAAGAACTAAAGTAACCTCAAACGTACTAATTATCCCGGTCTCAGGATACAAACTACCCAGAAGCAACTTCTCATCTTCCTCTTCCACTACTAAAATCACTTTGCAACCCTTCAGACCATATGGCTCTGATTTGGCAAGTTTCATTATGTCAGCCGCAGTTCGGAGGGTTAAGTGATCAGAAATTTTTATGCGATAGGAATTGTTGGTTTCCACAATATCTTTGATCTGAAATGCAAGATTTTGCTGCATCTGGCACTCACGAAACTCCTTTAAAGTTCCAAAATGTCCTTCCTTTCCATTTTCTTGATCATCTAAATTAGGGAAGAACATGATTGTTTCCTTTAATGGGAAAAACTAACACCCTGAACCTAGCTGCGCTTCCCAAAAAAATTGGATAAAAACACCTTTGTGGAACTTAAGAGCAGGACAGCAAAATGCATAAAATAGGCATCACCAATCCCTGTGACCAGGGCCCTAAATAAATATTAGCCGCAGCATTAATATAATATGACTTAAAGCTTACCAGTAAACTTGGGCACTTTTACATAAGACTCTTCAAAACTCCAACTGTCTTCAACAGTCTTCGCGTCACTAAAGGCGTCGAGATTTGTAGACGATGAAGAAAGAGAAGAAGAAATCGAACTCTTCGCAGAATAGTAGGCCTCATCCGATTCTGTACGGTCGCGTTTGGGCACGGCGCCAAACAGCATCCGCAGAGCATCAATAAACGTTACAGTTCGAGGGCCAGGATCGTTATTCTCTACTATCGCATTTGACGTGTGGCGTTCAACAAACAAGCTCTTATGAACTTCTGTGCAACCGGTTTTAACGGCTCCTTCGGCGTAGCAGGAGCTCATGTTCTTGAAGTATACTTCGTTGCAAAGAACCATATTTAAGGGCTAACCTAATTGGCACGCATTTGCAATTCAGTTAAGGTAAAACAGTGTTACCACGGTCCAGCACGAAGAAAACTTGCAAGAATAGCAACAACGAAATTTCTCCAACACTCAGACCTGTCAATACGATAGTACCGAAAACAGCGTTCTGCTTTGATCACCCTCCCGCTTTTCACGTTCTCCCTGAGCAGGCTATTGCAACAGGCAGAACCTGGCAGATCGCAGCACTTATAACGGGACAGAGAGGGAAAAAATAATTGCGCTTATGGAAACCCCCAAAGTCCCTCTTGACCAATAGCATGTTACCTATCAGTTACAATAACCAATTGGAAGAGTGGGTGGTCGGCAAAGACCATTCGCGCAGCAAGGTTTTGCGCAATAGATTGCCCGCGGGAAGTAGCGGAAATGCCGTGCGGTTCAGACGACCTCAAAGCGCCTCGGATCACAGTTGCGTAAAATTAGGAACCAACCATAAGCTATCAAAATATCAAGAAGTAGAGCGAGTTAACTTGCAGCGATCCATAATAAAAGCTTTAAGGTTGTGCGCTTTTACGACACAGCCTAGAAAAATGAAAAGAAATAATACTCGATCTTTTGCTTGATCCATGATTTGTAAGAAGCCCCTAGCATGGTGGAAAACCATATTATGAAATGATGATGCATATGGCACATGGTTCTTTAAGATGTTAGCCCGTTAAATAATTTGACATATTTATTTTAACTAGCAAACCTTAAGACATTTCCGCATTTCAGAAAGCCGAACCATATGGCCTACAGCTGGGTTTCCTCGCACATTTGATAAGCAATTAAGGGGTTGCCGGGCCAAACCCCCAACAAAAATGGCTATGGAAATTTTTCTAGGGTAGCATCGCTCAATGCTGGCAAAAGTTTCATTCAAACTAGTGCTGTAGCCCGGAGCACACCGGAATAAGTGCCTTGATCAGGCTTTCAGGGTTTGTTAAATAACCCCCAGGCAAGTCTGCTGCACCGGTAATTTGAACCTCGTACTATTCAAAGGTAGATTGGCGGGACCTTACCAAGGATTTATTTTAATGGATGAGATTCAATTGCGGAGCATCCGTGCTGCCAGGTTGCTTTTGAAATTTTAAAGCCCGGCTTTTCCGCTACAAAACTATGCTAAGCGTAACAAAGAATGCTTGGTTTAGATCGGACGATTTTTTTTTATCACAAATGCTGACCACGTAAAATGGTAGGCTGACGAAACATTAGCAACCGAAAGTCAGACTGTGGATTTCCCAGCATGCCACTGAAACTTGCGTCCTCAGCGGTATGCGCCGCGTGATGCGTTGCTGTTGTGGCTGAAAGCACGTGTAGAAGCTCGAAATCCGCAAAATTTGACAGGTCACCTAGACCTAGAACTCGCAGGTCAGTATTACCACTGAATGACGACATCACTGTAAATGTTGCATCGCAGAATTCCTTATATGATTGTTGTCTATGCAGCTGGAATTACAGCTGGGATTGATTGAGGAAACATTGCACGACCTAGCTCAAATCGACGAGCCTGGAATCTGCGCCAGTGTCAATGTGTTTTTTCTTGAAACAATTACACAACTCGTCAGCATCTTCCGCACGCATAGTAAGCTCGAAGACAAATAATAATGATAATAATAATTTTTTTTTTTAAACTTCATATATTTCTCAGTTTATCACGACACGTTCGGTATACCTCGGCACCACTCACTATTC
>QQSS02179486.1:0-14510 GCA_003687565.2 Craspedacusta sowerbii
TTCTCTGATGACAAACATAACTTACAAATCGTCTCCTTCCCTTGCGAGCTCATGTTTAAGTAGACGTCAACATGGCGCTTCAAATAAGAACGTCACTAGGGATCTGATTGGTTGTTGCCAGCCAAGTGATCTGATTGGTTGTTGCATGCCTATTTGTACCATTTCAAAATATGCCTCCGGGGAATTCCCGGGAATTTAGGGCTTCAAAAAAATCCCCGCGGTATTTCCCAGGAAGTATCGATAAACCCGTATGTAATCAACGACGGGAATTTCCGGGAATAGTCGTTCCGAAAGTTCCGCAGGAATTTTCGAGATTTTCCCATGAAATTGGCAATGGAACCAGAAAATTTTTGGTATCAAGAGATTTTTAGGGGGCCCCTTACTTACGCGGGCCCCTAGGCCCGGCCTATTTGATGATTAGACTGGGAGAATGTGTCCATCAACTGTGTTCATCAGTATATCAGCAAGAGGCTTGGTATAATTTTTTTACACGCAATCACTTCCTAAGTTTAGCAAGGCTTGAATCCTTTTAACACAACTGCATGTTTTTGGTTTTAAGATTTGCGCATTGATGAGGATTGCTTTCTGTTTCTTCCGTGACGATTAAACGAATAACGATCAGTAAGCTTTGCTTGATCAACACATATAAAGTTAACAGTTCATAGCTCGGGTTTCACTCTGATGTTAATAAGGTTACTAATATTCTATTCAGAAACCAGTTCCCTGAATTCTTGATCAATAAATGTGAAGTCTTTCGTTCATAAGAAGTTTGTCCCGCATAGCGAAGAAAAGAAAAAAGTGATGTGTGTTCCGCCAGATACTTTAAGCTTCCTTATTTAGGTTTCAAGTCTGTCCTCACTAACGAAAAAATTAGACGTATTGTAAATATGTATTGTAAGGCTGTTAATACTAGAGTTACTTTTACCTCATGTAAGATTTCGCCTTACTTAAGTACTAAGGACCGCCTTCCTGAATGCTTTAGAACCAGTGTTATCTGATTTACTTGTGCTGGCTGTGATGCGATTTATATCAGAGAAACCTCCAGACAGGTTTCATTTGGGCAAGGACAAAGCGTCGCATATATGAAAGCATTTGCACGGAAGTGATTGCAAGAATGCATGCTCGCAAATGTGCTTTTCTATTTTAGATCAAGCACTGACTGACTTCCAGAGGAAGCTAAAGGGGGCTATGGTTATCAACTGGGAGCGTTCTAACCTTAACACCCAAGTTAACCACCTGACTCTAACTTTATCTGTCTAGTCTATCTCTTCTTCACCTTTCTATTTTCTTCTTTCTTTACCTTTTTCCTCTAGCCTTTTCTTTCTTTGTTACCATAGAACAATAACAATTTAATTGATCGTCACGTAGTATCATTTGCAGGTAAAATTATTCATTTCTCCCGCGCGGATTGCGTTTCTCCTGTAAGTGGTTTTTTAAGTGTTCTACCTACGAACGATTGGTGTGTTTAATCAAGTAATGCTTTTTTAAGCGTTCCATTTATGAACGACTGGTGTATTCTCGCCTATTCCGTATAAATATCCTTGTGAAGTTTGTTTGGTTAAATTGAAAATGACAATGGCTTTGTCGAAACATGTCCTTGAAATTTAAACGCGTTGTTTTTCTTCTTACAGTAAATAGTAAAAAAAAAATCAAAACAAAAGACGGAAAGTGAAACGAAGAGGGCTTCCTTCAGTGAGAGGAATGATCGGACATTGTAAAGTTGCAAAAAAGGCAAGGATTTGCTTTGCTTCCAAGTAGGCTAAACTGCTAATATTCCTTTAAAAAAAATGAAAATAAAACCAAAAAATAAAAAATTGCAACTGAAAGAAAAATTCACCAGATCGATGTTATGGCACGCGATTGCAGGAGGAAATGCTTAATTTCTTTTGTAAAAGAATGCAAGGTTTTGCTTGCTATAGCACGTGCACATTCAATTCTATTCCATATGAGGGGTTGCACTAGTTGAAATACAAAAAGCCCCTCTCCCAGTAGCAACCTTCTCTCTATAGCCAAAGGTAGACAGACGAGTGTGGTATTTGTGGACGAGTGTGGTATTTGTGGTTAATTCTATGTAGGTACGGAGCAAAGGCTACTGGCAGCATATTATGTTGATGTTTGTACACAAAAGTAAGGTTCTGAAGTCAGTTAATCTTGAATACATTCAAGACTTTTCTTCTGCATCATCAAGGGTCGTAAGTGATTTGTGGACTTTTGTGATAATTCGCAGAGCTCGTTTTTGCCGATTATAGATTTTAACCAGTGTGCTTCGACGAGTACTAGCCCACGGTATGTTGCCAAAAGTTAGGTAAGGGTGAACAAAGCCGAAAATTTTCCAAGTCAATGTGTGATCTTAACTCAAAGGTAGCTTTCAGCGAATTTCCAAAAGTCTTATTCCTTTCATTTTAAGCTAAATTATTTTAGAAGGCTGCTTACTTCATCATAAGATGCTGTCGAAATAACAATGCTAATTTAAAAGGAAGCTTATCGTGGAGCTGATTCAAACTTTTGATCGATAAAATCCCTTGGTATCCTGGCATTTCGCTAGGTTCATGTGCAAGACTCCTGCATTCGTTTTAGTGGACAGACGTTGGAAGTAGATCTCCAAGGAGATCTGAACCTCTTCAATTTCGAAGATGCCATGAAAGGACACTGCAGCGTTGAGCCAACTGCCTGTTTAAATCGGTCAGGCTAGATACTGAGATTCGATCCATCGGTATACGTGGAGCAGACTTGTGTTGAGTGTCGACTGGTGGTTGCCTTAGGCAACTGTGTTCGTATCTTGTCATGCTGTGTGCTAGCGGTGTTCTCTCTCGCTTTAGTGCATTGTGGGTAGTTATTCTGAGCGGCTTCCTGGTGAGGAGGTTGCCTCGTGATCATGCAAAATTAAGATCTCCTGCAGACATGAAAATGAAAATGTACACCTTATCTTGCCTATGCGAGGAATAAGAAATTTCGAATTAATATCAGATCATCGTTTTTGGAATTCGCCTTATCTCCTTACTCCAAAAAAAAAAAAATTGCTGTTGAAGAGGAAGCCACTATGATCAGTATGCATATTTAATGACTGTTAACCCCTCGCGAGTTTCTGTATTATTCCGTTCTCCTTCTCCATTATCCATTTGCCTCTAAGGCTTTCAGGCTTCGTTTCTATTCTCCTTCCTGCAACAACTCACTTGCAAAGAAAGACCAAAGAGAGGTAAGAACACACACTCTGCTCTTTGTTTTTGCTACAAATTTAAGCACTTGCCATTAAGTGATGTGAGGACAGATTCGATGTGCCGTTTGGAGTCTGTTCGATGGATGCTAGTATTAGCTAGGATCGGATATTTGGAAGCACAGTAAATTGTTTCTTTGCTATGATACTTCATCCGTGCCTTCAATTGGCTCTTGGAAATTGTTGGCTAAGAGATGGCTTAGACAGAAAATGGATGTTTGTATTAAGCTGATTTGCTAGCTAGGAACGAATGGAGTAGCATGCGACTGATATTTTGGGGCGCCTAAGTATTTGGACGTCTAATATACTGAGGTATAAGGAAATTCTGCAATCTAACTAGCAAAAGGTGTATTTGGTACCATACGACAGTCATGTCCCATGATAGGTAATAAAGCTTACAGTGCTCGAAGGAAATTATAGGTTCCATTATATGTTGAACTATTAGTAATCGCTATGAGCTATGAAGTTGTGACTTTCCCGTTTCACCATACTGCAAATAGACTGCCGGGTTTGTGCGATCTGCAGTAAGAGACTCAAGACTCAAGTCTCAATATTTATTTAATCAATGAATGCGAACAAAAACTTGGACGTAACCTCACCCTTTATAAAATATTAATCTTATTTTACAAGATCTAAAATATAGTGATATATGGATTTTTATGAGAAGGAGACGTTCTCCTAGCCAGGGCTAATCAGGCCGAAGACGCCACCTCATATGAAAACTCATGAGCATTACTGTACATACTTGGATAGAGCAGTAGGAAAACGTGGGAAAAGGAAGACGAAATAGTATCGCAGATATGCCCGGGATGGAAACAATAGAAACTAGGCACGAGAAAACATAAAAAAGAGCTGAGTTGGAGA
The DNA here is from genome assembly GCA_003687565.2 of Craspedacusta sowerbii. NCBI lineage: Eukaryota > Metazoa > Cnidaria > Hydrozoa > Limnomedusae > Olindiidae > Craspedacusta > Craspedacusta sowerbii. Next base: position 4,079 of record QQSS02179486.1, read on the forward strand.
ATCCCAGACGGAATGGCGAAGTATTAGGGAGAAATATGGTACTTGCACGGAGTGGCTTGATCAGGAATACTTTTACTCCGCGTATGCGCAACTAAAATCAAGTCTCGTATCTCAATGTAAATAACCAAAGCTCGTCGCAGCTCAATGTACATAACCAAAGAATGTCTGACAATTAATATAAATAAGAATAAAAATAAAGGCAAAGCAACCCACAATTGTCAGGCAACGACGCAACAAATAAATAAATATAAATGATGCGGGAATGTGTTAATTAAACTGGCATGTAAAGGCCTAGGAGCTAGGTACTGGCAATATGAGCATGACAGTGCGTGTGACCTCGAGTTGATGTGTAGGTTCTTGAACAGCTCACGGAATCAAACATTCTTGTGTTAAACCCCGTATGCCTTCGTGTGCATGAATAGTGTAGGTTGCTTCTGTGCCAATGCGTGCGTGTGTGTGTGCTTGAGGGAAAGTTGCATTTGCACGTTTCATAGCTTGAATATGCAATAGTCTGTGAGTATTTTGAGCACGAATAGATGCATGAGCATAACATGTTTGCGTTGTGAGTTTTTGTTTTTGTCCACGTTGTTGCGTTTGTGTTGAGCATAGATCTAGAGATGCTTGTTTCTTTGAGGGGCTACGCACGAATGCACGACGTTCTCGATATGGCCAGCTTGGTTTATGCAACTCTCTGCCTAGTCTAGCAGTCTTTGAATATGTATGTACCTCACTGGCATTTGGTGTTTGCATCTATCTTTGTTTCAGGTTTGCGTGACCAAGAAAACGGTTCCGTGAGCTTTCTAGGGCAAAATTGACGGGGCGTGTGCCCTTGAGGCGGGAAGGGGGGGGGGAGGTACCCAGAATCCCTCTACTGTAGTTGCAGAATCACTCTACAGTAGTTAGACTATAATTGCGCCCCTACTTATGGACATGTAGATACATGGCGAAAACATATTCAGTCAGTGTCATGGAGGATATGCCGACACTCACTTATACTTAATCTAAGTTCAAGTTAGTTGTTGTAAGAAACTGCTTTGAAACAAGTAAGCAAGGTATATGCATATGTTTATACACGCAAATTATAAATATATTATATAATATAAACCAAATATGCAAGTGCAAAATATATGCAATATATTAACACGGATAAAGACAAGAAGACTCCGAAATATAAAAATGGACAAGGGAATATTTGCTCTTGCGTAGGAATTTCCAGGGAATCAGTTAATCTGAGACTGCGTTATCTAACATATTGCACACATGAACACCTGCTGCACACCATATTTCAGAGCAGTGTTACCGTAGACGTGTGCAACCTACTCTAGCGCAGTTTATCGCTCTAAATAGATGCATATGAATGTCTCGGATCATCGCTTTAAGTGGATACCTACCCTCAGTCGATTGCGCGGCTGTTACAGGTATGGAAATGTGTGTTGAAAAGCAACTCGCCAGTAGTTCGCACTGCTTGGCAGGTCCTTTAAAACCATCTCCACTTTCAAAGGTAGATCTTGTTTTCTTTTTTATTTTTTTCTTTCTTTTTTTTTTTTTTTTTTTTTTTTTTTGTCGCGGGGCACCAGAAATGCACAGAATATTAGAATTCTGGGAGTGAGCAGTGCTTCAGCAAGATGAAGATATTATATTCGAGGAGGTTCTGATTCGTATTTGGCGGTCAGCAAACCGCAGCATTGTAATAGTGTGGTTTCGGTAGCTCACCGCGCGAAAACTCGCGAGATATTAATTAAGATATAATTAATTTCGTTCTTTGTATGTCTACCATTTTCGGTTCATGAGGCTGCTTGCAGCCTTATGGCGATGAGTGCAAGGTCAAGGCCCTGGTTTCCACAATCAATCAATCAATCAATCAAAATCTTTTCTCGAAGATAGTCCGTTGATAACATAAAAAAATTCCATGTCTACATGTATATATACGACGATCAATAACTTCTGTCATGGAAACAAACTCTCAATGAAAATGAAAATGATCGTGATCGTACTATCGACAGAGGGGAAGATCTCCTAGTAGCAAAAATGCTAATTAAGCAGGGATCACCCATAGTCCGGTGCAAATGCGCCATTCGACTTGCTTCAGATTCGCATCGTCATGACAGTAATAAAGACTACACGTTAACATAGCATTAAATATGTGAGCCATTCGAGAAGTAAAAGTAAGAGGGGTGGACCATGTCAGCAAGTAAAAGAGTACAGAAGGATCGAAGAACGAGTCAATGAAGGGATTCTAATCGTGTAAACGCATCTAGACATAAGTAGCAAGCAGCATGGCTTTCATTGTATTGTCCATATTATCCACACCTATTACTCCGTGCCTAGTTCACACAACGTCTCGCACAAAGCCGCTAGACCAGATGGCCAAACAAGAGAATCTAGAGAACCCATCGTTTACAAAAAACTTTGCATTAAACAAGCTAAAGAGTTTAGTCAAGTAGTCTGGGAAACATAACGTTTCTTTCTCGAAAGAGAGTTGCGTGACATTCACCACTCACTAGTGCAGACCTTCTTCAGCAATTATAAGCCGATCTTTTCTTCTTCTTTGTTACCTTTCTTTTTTATGTAGCAGCTGCTTTCGTCTGGTTGATAAAGATGAAAGCCTTATTTACCTTCGCTTTGATTCATTTTGAAGTTTTCGATGGCAAAACCTTGAAACAGACGTTCTCTGCATCTGCCGAAAAAGTGTGACGCCATTAGGCGTGACGCAAGTTTGTTTGGGCTAACCAATCGAAACTTATCCAATTTTTCAGAACCGCGAATTTTGGAATCCCGCGCTCGCTTGTAAGCCGCGCTGCGTTTTTGCGTTCTTCTCATTTGGATTTTCTCTGACGTTTTCTGGTAGTCCCATGGAACAGGTTTCGACATCGATTAGTCTGTCGGTCGATGTTTCATGAAGTTCGGGTTATTGCAGAATCAACAACGAACGTTTTTCTGCCTGGTTATCACTAGTTTGGGGCATCTGGTTTCATTAGCTTGTAGATCAATTACGCTTTTGTGGCGCTTGGGCCGCATTAATTTTTTAGTGTTTCAGTTAAACCATTTCGAACCGTGCGCACTGTTTCGATTAATCGATCAATTGCGCTCATGCAACAAGCGTAGTGGTTTTGCTTTGCGCTCGCCTTATGAGGGCTGTTGCTTATCTGACTAGCTTTGTAGTAGGAAAGAATGCCTACGTTTCGTCAATTTTTTCTATGATTGGCTTTTATTTGCTCGCTGTTATGGATTATGATGTTATCTTTTCTTTTGATTCGGGATGAAACGACGTTGAAGCTGTGCTTTCTCGCTTTCGGATGCGCGTATTTTTTATCGGTTCGTTTTAGTTGTCTGACATGGCCGTAGATCCGAAGAGCTTGTCGAACCTATATCAAGATCAAGAAGACGTCGCGCGCTGCTTCGCCCACATCGTGCAGGCGATCACCCGAGACCCGAACTTCCTAGCCGATGACTTCAGCAAATACCAGCTGCATCTCGGCGAAGCGTACTGCTTGCTTTGGCAGAATGCCGAGACAGGTGAGGTAGACGGCAGAAAGATGGGTCTGCAGCTAAAGATCGGCGTGTTTGCTGCGCTGTTCGTTGATTTGTGCGCGTGCAGGCGCATTGAAGTGACCCAAAACCAACGCGATCCGCTGATCGAGATCATCGACATGACGTCGACAGGGACCATACTGGACATCGCTGTTTTCGACGGACTGAGGGCTTCGTGCAGGAACGGGAGGTTACGCGAGCCCAGCCTCACAAAATGGCTGCTGCGAGCTGACGACGCGGAATGCGTGGAAAACATGTTCGACTCATTGGTGCTTAGAGGCATTCTCAAGGAGAAATCTTCCGGTGTGCTCGGATTAAAACTTTTTAAGAAGTTCCCCACACTGGACCCCGCACCCGAGCGACTGCTGGAAGACGAGCTTAAGCAAGTGGTGTTCGGCAAGATTCGTCCTGAGTCTTACATCCTGTCTCTTCTAGCGATCTCCCGAGAGGCCGATCGCATATTCATGGACTGCGATCCAATACTGGGAAAGCACTTCACTTCAGTCGAGTACGGGCAGGCTAAGCGAAACATCGACAAGATTATCAAAGACTGTCTTGGATATTGAAGCATGCCTTTGGAGGTTGGCGCTTTTGAACTGTTATGTTGAAAGATGTTTGCGGTCTAGCGATGACGTATCCGGTTTAAGCAGCTTTGTTTGGTGATAAACGAAATTGCTGACATTTTGAGTCGTTTTATTTACAGTGTGTCAGTGTTGAGTTGTTGCTATGTGGACCTATTTGCAGTTTAAGTAATAAAACACGGTCTCATTGAACGGACGCGCATTAGGGGACTCTTGATTTCCTTCTAAATCTGAACTTTTCAACTGAGCAATCATTCAAGTCTTCTTCTTGCTGTTGCATCGGTACTAAGCCGAAACGTGCCATACAGTGACGTCGCTAGGGGGTGCGGGGGGTTGAGTCCAGCAACTAGTCAGCGAGGCTTTTAACGTATTTAATTCGAGTGAGAAGCGCGACCTTCAGCGAATTATAAATTTTCGTGTTTTTTTTTCGTTTATAAAATGCATCCGTAGACCACAAGAAGAGCAACAACAACAAAACAACAAAAACAATTTGTATTTCTCCCAAATAGTATGATAAAACTTAACTGCAAGAATTCAATTGAATGGCCAATCCAATTGAATTTTTAATTGGAGAGGAGGGATTTTCTTAACAGAGCTAAGGGTTGAAGAGCTCCCCTAAAACTTTATCAGGTGTTCGTACTGCTATAACATCGCAGGTTGCATATGAAATCTTACAAATATAACTAACGTGTTCAACAAGCATGGGTCTAGCAGTTTGATGATGTAGTTAGTAGTTAATACGCGAGCGTGTTAAGCATTGTTAAACCCTGGTATTTGCAATGAGGAGGCCATGCAGCTAAGGTCTATGCCATAGTCAACCAGGCTGTTAGGGATGTTGGACTAGCAAATTTAAGAGATCTATCACCGTACTTAACGGTGTAGGTCTTTGGCACATGAAGTTTTTAGCTCCGCTATTTCTGGTATGCTTGGGGACTGTTCTTACGGACATAAGTGACCTTAGGGAATATGGCAATTGACCATTATTCCAGACGTATATGAAAAGACATCTGTTTAGTTCGACTATGTCATCAAGTTTAAGTATTTTTGTCTGCTCAAATAGGTTCGAGATCGAGGCATGAAAGAATATTCTAATTTGTAGGGTCCGGTTTGTATACGGTAAAACTTTTTCAATGCTGATCTATAGCAAAACCCCGAGCTAGAGATCTATATGAGACATGTGATTGGAAGAGACAAAAGTACAAGGTTTAAAGACTTTTTCGAGGAACGAAGTGCCGAACCTTTGATAAGATTGCTCTGCAACTTTGGTTAACTTCTTGGAAAGTTCAGTAATGTGGGTTTCCAGGTCAAGAATGCGCCAATCAATACTCCCCAGTAATTGACCTTATTGGACAAAAGTATCTTTGTCCCACCAAAAGAAATCGTGAGGCGAAAGTCAGATAATTCACTAGGAAGCTTAAACAGAACACGTTCGGTTTTCTGAGTATTTAGAGAAGGACAGTTAGCGCGTGGCAAGTCAAAATGATTTTCTAAGTCCTTGGTTAAAGTTTTTCACATAGTTTTTAGCGACGAATGACTTTGCAGGATGCTAGTGTCGTCGGCAAAGTGACGAGCTACCGAATTGGAGGCAGTGCCGAAGTCATTTATGTGCAGCAAGAAGAGCAACGATCCAAGCAAAGAGTCTTGTGGAACACCGTGCTCTAGATCATTGGTTGCAGAATCAGTCGAGTCAATCGTCACGAAATTGCTTGCGGTCTTTTAGGAAGGAAGCAAACCAGTCGTTTGCACGACCTATAATAGCGTTCAAGTTTCGTTAGAAAAATGTTGTCATCGACGGTGTCGAATGCCTTTTGTAAATCAAGGAATACGTCTGCAGAAAGAAAGCGTGCATCTAGGTTAGACCTGATTGCTCGATCATACTAACAAGAGCTCAACAAAATCCATTGATTATCTTTAATTTCCTTATTTCAATCAAAGTCAGAGATGAATTCTTAAAACTCCAGATGAAAGAAACCAATCCACTGAGGAAAAACGAGTTCTACGTGAAGTATAAGAAACACCGAAGTTCCGTTGTCCATCTGCTAAGGCTAAATAGAATCCATATTATAACACCTACATTCAGGAACACAAGAAGAATGCTAAGCGCATATGGGACGGTATAAAAGCTAGTATTAATATAAACAAGAAGAATAAAGCATGTCCCTCTAAGTTAATTGATCTTAATAACAATTTAAAAACAACGCCTGAGAGTATTGCTAATGCCTTTATCGACTATTTTTCGACGGTACGCAATTCCATTAACTCGTATACGTTGACAGAATACGTAATGCCCCCAAAAGTTGCAGAGATTTCATGCCCTCCGGGGCGAATGATAGCTTATACCTTAGACCAACGGACACAACTGACATATTAGAAATTATTAATTCACTGATTTCTTCTACAGCGACTGGACCACATAGCATTCTAACAAGAATACTTAAGATAGGCTCACCGTAGCTAGCGGCCCCGATCTCACTCATAGTAAATCAGTCCCTCAAGCCCGAATCTTCCCCGATGCACTAAAACTTGCTAAAGTAATCCCAGTCTGCAAGTCTGGTCCCAAAGAGATATGCAGTATCTATCGAGCTAATGCTGTCCAACTTAAGCAAAATAATAGAAAAACCTATTTAAGCGAGCCTTTATGATTTTTTTTGAAAGGTCTCACATTATATATGACCTACAATTCGGTTTCCGTAACTGACTGAACACGCTTTACTTAACCTTACTAGTCACGTGTATGACGTAATGAATCGTGGGGACTTCGCTTGCGGTTTATTTTTAGATCTGCAAAAAGCGTTTGATACTGTTAACTATGAAATTTTACTGCAGAAACTTGCAATATGCGGAGTCAGATGTCTTTTTCTTGGTTCTCATCATACCTCAATGGACGAAAGCAATATGCCGCTGTTCATGACGCAATCTCCAATACTTCAATGTCAGAGTCCCGCAAGGGTCAATGATTTTCGCCGTTGCTTATCTAGTGGCGCTGCACAGCATTTTGCGGAGGATACAGTTTCAGTCTTTGATAATTTATCCCTTAAAAAGATGAAATTGTCGATGAGTCGCGAGATCACTAAAATTGAGGACTGGCTTTGTGCCAACAGGCTATCTTTAAACGCTGCCGAAACAGAGATACTTTTATTCCGTCCTAAAACCAAACTGTAGTGTGAAGTTTAACTTAAAAATTATGAATAAGAGCATATTTTTATCTAGCGCAGGGAAATACCTTGGTGTTGTCTAATTACCTTATATAACAATTACCTTACTCTTACTATGGCGATCCCACATCTAGCTCATTTTCACACCTTAAAATATTAAAATTAGAAGATGAAATTAAATTTAAAATGTGCTTATTTATGCATGACTGGCATCGGATGAGGCTGCCACGGTCGTTTGAAAATTTTTACGCCCATTATTCCTCTCCAGTAAAGCCTCGCATGCGCGAGGCCGCCAAACTTTCATTACCAATGATTAGGACTGATACTTATGGCAGAAACAATATCAAATACCAAGGTGCAACTCTTCAAACAGCTTTGTGACAAATATCAACCTAAATAACCCTAAAACGACTTTCAGAAAAGTAATAAAATCACTACTATTAGCATCCTATACTTAAGGGAGGACATAAGAATCCTTTGGAAAGTGCAAACATGTTTCTTATGTTTGTGTACTTTATTGATTTCGCTGATTTTATTGATTAAGTCAAATATACAAGTAAATTGTCTCCCTTCTCCAACAAATGCGTTTGTGTTTCATTCATTATTTTATTCGATCTCCATTCTGGAGTTGCTTTTTATTTTGGTAGTTGCGTCTTGGAAAACAAATATATTTTGCTGTTGTTGCTGTTGTTATGTTGTTGTTGTTATGTTGTTGTTGTAAAGTCATGCGTTGCAGTTTACATTTTTCCGTCGAGTTTCTTGCCGATAGATGAAAAATATTTACAAAGGTACCAGCTATGTCCTTTGGGCTTGGAAAGCCGTTGTCATTTGATGATATTCTGCTATGCGTAAACTGCGATTTTCACCGTGAAGTTTGGATTATGGACTTGACTCATCATCACGTTTTCTTTATATTAGCGCTATTTAGTTAGAAGAAGTCACGAAAAAACAAAACAAAAAAACAACAAGAATATTTTGCTTTTTCACAAAAGAACGACTATTAAATTCCGATCTTTTTTTGTAGAGGGCCGCAATAAAGGCCTCTCCGGTCGTAGTTTGGAGACCCTTGGTCCAAGCTATAGCGATAAAACCTGAGACTGACCCACAATGGGCAGCAGCTTGATAGCACACAAGCTGTCAGTGGGCTCACCACATCGCGGACCTAATAAACAGATAAACCGTTTACGAAAACGATTAGAAACAGCGCATAACAAACTGGCTGGGTTTCCTAGCACATCGAGGAAGTCCTAAATAAAATCACGCAGGCTAACCTTGCAAAAGCAAGCTATCGCAAGGGAAGAGTTGTCTTCAAGTATGCTCCGCACATGATACATACCGTAAGATAGTCAACGTTACATTGATCGATGTCTCTGCCTGATCACGCGATGTTGGTCTACCGAAAACTTCATAAACGTGACCGGTCGATCAATGTCGACCACTAAATGTCCAGTGCATCTTAACAGACGCCTTAGATCACAGCATAACGAACGCAAGCAACAGTGACGGGTCAGCGCACACTAAAAGGACGAGGCTCATAACCAGATGATCACGTTTTGGAAGCTCCATTCGCCGTCGCGTTGCCGTTTCCGTTTGTGGTTTTTGCGCTTGCAGTCGTTGTGACGGGCAACGCTTCGCTTCCATCGTTGCTCTCTACCGAGCGCAGCAAGCGGAACAGGCTGGCAGCCTCGCGGATGTTGCTGAACTCGATACAAAAGGCCTTGACTTCGATGGAGATGTCCTGGATGGTTATACTTTTATTGCGGATGAGAGACTGCAGAAAAACGCAAACCTAGAACAAAGTTAGATACACTCGTCTTGCTAGCAACACTCGAAAGGTGCACCAAGGCTACCAAGGTCAACGGAAGGCAGAGGTTTCCAAAATAAAGCGATTACAAGCCGACTTGGCAAGCGCTAAACGAGAAAGATCCATACTTACGAGTCTGACGAGCCTGCTCTGCATGTACTTGTCCTTTATGGTTTCGCACTTACTGATGCAGTTCGATATGTAGAAGTGAATGAACTCCCTAGGCAGGTCCACGGCCGTTGTTAGTCGGTTCACTACCTCCATCGAGTGAAGGGACATCTCCATGTTCACCAGTACGGAGAAGTACCTGGATTTAGAAACGAGGCATGGGCTTGCAGTTGCCCGACATGACAGCACATTCAGCAGCCCGTTTCGAAAACACTGCTCAAGAAACTCGAAATCCAAAACTTAAATCACATTAATTGGGAAATCGCCATGGCGCATAGTTATTGGCGCATTCTCTCAAATGAAGCTCGTCTGGTTGGAAAACGTAAAAAAAAAAATAATAACAGACTAAATTACTATTATCTCACATGATAACTAACCAGGATGTAAGTATTTAACGCAGAACAAAGCACTACCTACTAGCAACAACTAGCAAGAAAATATAAGAAGATATCCAGCTACGAATGACACCCCTATAAACAGACACAGTAGAATCGAAATACCCAAACACGCACGTACTCCGTAATTTGTGTCGACTGCATCATTTTCAGAAGAACTTCGATGGCCACCAGGGGGTTGTTTTCCACAAGATCCGGCAGCTTCGTAGGGGTAAGGCCGACGTGATAAACAAGCTTGGGATCCTTTTCAAGCTCCTTGAGCAGTTGCTTCAAAAGGAATCAGAAAATGCGAAAGCGCGCAAAGTGGGCACAAGCGCAAGCGGTGAAAATAATCTCTTACTGATAAATTTTTAGGCAAATTTAAAACAAAACCCAAAGCCGTCCAAAGATCGCCAACGCCTTCAGGCAGCAGTGGTTACAAGACAGCAGGGTCATTCCCCATTTACTATTAGTGAGGTTGCGCATACGAGCCTTTTTTACCGTGACGGTAAAAGGACAGTAGTGGACTCGCTATCGATATCGAGGCAACAGGGAATGTCCTGCGTCGCCTAACTTTGGCAACGCTATTTCGTGAAAATAGCGTTGTACTTAATCAGTACGTTCTTGCATGATTAGCGTCGTGGAGCCGCGTCCTTCTGCGCAACCACTTTTCTTGGACATCGCGAGAATATCAATTAGCTAGCGTTTGTGTCGCAAAACCCGCGTGAGCAACCGCACTAAAAATAATGATAATGATAATAATAATAATAATAATAATAATAATAATAATAATAATAATAATAATAATAATAATAATAA
>QQSS02179497.1:0-14509 GCA_003687565.2 Craspedacusta sowerbii
TACCTACCTACCTACCTACCTACCTACCTACCTACCTACCTACCTACCTACCTACCTACCTACCTACCTACCTACTTGCCCACCAACCTACCTACCTACCTACCTACCTACCTATCTACCTACATGTATAAATGCGATGGTTTTCTTCTGTTCAAACATTTAATTAAAGTTCGTAATCATGCAATCAATTACAAGTCACAGGATTGCTTGGACAAGGTTGACAGAAGACTTGAGCCAGAATCTCGACAATGCTCGTTTGCGTAAAAAAAAAATTAACGCTTGAAAAGGACAGGTAAGGTACAGAAGCTTTAACAAGGTGGACGTCCCTAAATTGACAAAGAACCTCAAAACTTAACAAACGCTTAAAAACTAGTTAAAGTCTCACAAACCTCGATGCAAAGAAGAGGATGTGGAGGAGGAAGACGCATAATCGAGACTGTGTTGCTTTGTAGGAGTTGATCGTGCATTGTGCTGCGAATTGAAACTGCAGTGATTCACAGGCGCAGACAATGGATCGACTGATGACGATGAACTGTTAGAAGCAGCTCCAGGGGATGGCTGCTTGTCAGATGATACAGAAACCAATGTTTCCTCAAGAGCCACCTGGTAAAAAAACATAATAAAATATTTATATGCACTTTCTGCTGGTACAAAAAATAACCGTGAGGGAAGCGCCATGGTTGGAGGCGTTTCCATCTTTTGGGTTCCATAAACAATCCAGCAAATCCAAAAAGCTAATGTCAAACAACGTCATTGAGTTCTAGCTGAAAACATTTTTAACCATTAAAACTGCGGTAAAGATTATAGGTGCCAACCGCTAACCGAGAAAAATATATGAAGCCGTGACGCAACGAAGACCCGCGCCTTTTGCCCAGAACAGACCGAACAGCACCCTGACTGTACAACCCTGGGCTTCTAATCTGGCGGGCTATTTTCCATTTTAAGATATTAGGGACAACTTACACAGCATTAGACAAATCAGATAGGCGCATACGCACTAATCTTGCGTTAACAAGAGGCAACATAGACCGTTCCATGTGCCAAACTCAAGTGATTAATCGTATACCAGAAGGCATAGCATGCAGTTCCAGATCAATTTATCGAAATTCAATTACTAATTATCAAATTGCAACCCATGCAAAACGCATGTTTAAAAAATCATGTCACGAATTCAACGTTTCCACTAGGAAAAGAGCAAGTATCTAAGATTGCCAGCTTTTAAATCGTGTGTGAGGCAATCCAACATTCAAAACACTCTACCAGCATTTCGCCAGGACAAATAAAGGGATGCCCATTCCTCTTTAGGAACAATTAAGAGAAGCATGCTCCCTGGACACGGCTCGCATATAAAGTTTATTCAACACATGTAATAAATTGGTTCGGATGTTAAGCCGTAGCGAACTAGCCACAATATACTTAATAAATGTAACTAGAAGAGCTCACATTGTCATTAGGCAATGAGCTGACAGCAAGACTTCGATTTAGCACCTTTATTTTTGGCGGATGATTCTGAAATCGAAAAATTAATAAACAGCAATAAATACAACATACACAATACAAAGCAAGGGGCAAATCATATTCATCTCTGGGGTATATTTTTCAGCTAGTGATTATAAAAAATAACTGACAAAAGATTCATAAAGTGCTACTAGGCCGTCTGTTGATGGCAATTCTTTTTAAAATAAAATTATCAAAGGCTAAAATCGCATCTAACAAGAGTAGAAATTAGGCAACTGCGTACACCCTAGACTAAGTTACATCCTAGACTTACACCCTAGCCTAAGTTACACCCCAGAATCACTATTGATTATAGTCTAGAACAATGTATAACAAATATGCATGCTAGCAAACTCGAAATGTTTCTTAACTCCAGCTGAAAATAACTGCCTTTATTATTATATATGATGATTATATGCAATTCTTTGGTAGTCCTTCCTTAGGTAGGTTTGGTATTGCTATGCTTCTTGCGAGACACCTTAGACATTGGTGTATGGTGCTTGATGTGGGTAGTGTAACCTGTCTGATTTCCATTATGAGCATTAAGCAGTGCTCTAAGAACTGCATAAGCCCTTCACTGCTTACTCATATCCGTAAATATTGAAATCTCATAATAACATAAAGGTGCTTAGACGTATAAAATTTATGATTCCCATCTTACACCAGAAGTCCCTTGTCTTGCATACCAAAAAACACACATCGACGTTACAGTCAGAGCTCAAGCAGTAACGCTTTCCTCTAGCCAACATTCTCTGATCTAAAATATCTGTTTTACTAGACTCTAATACAAGACCCAACAATATACTAGAACATTTTATATTCTACCCTTACATGGGAAGTAGGATTTGGATTTTGCAAGCTTAAAGTAGTTGCATCAGCTAGGGCTGGAGAAGCTACAGCAACAAGATGGTGTTTGGGCAATTGCACTTCGGAGTTGCTTGACGACAGAGATGTTTGCTTTGACTTCGTTTTAGACACTGAGCCTCGTGTTCCAGAAAAAAGGGCATTGTCTGCAATTGCGCCGGCAATAGTAGTAAACTGGTTGTTATTGGGTTGTTGGGCGATGGCAGCCATAGTTTCTTCTTCACTTTGCCTACCCTAGGAGAGACAAATAGAGTAAAAGAACCGTGAAATATTTCTCCACGGTCGTCATTAAACAGTATTTTACTACCTGAAAGCCTACACTACCAGATATATATAATATAAAAACTCAAAATGTTGATGGCAATTACTCCAACATGGCAAAAACGATGATATAGGACAAAACCAAAAATTCCCCAGCTGGCACTATGCATAAGTTGCATAGTGAACAATAAATACCAAATACATAAACAAAATTTAAACAACTTCATTTAGAAAGATAAATCCACAACAGCTTGTAGTTTCTAACTTAGTCTTCCTACAGTTAGTCATGCCCAGAAAATTCAGGCATCTCTAAAAATTCATTCATACTTACAAACAAAAGTACAAAACTTAATGAACAAAAAAAATTACATGCACCTCCTACAAAGATTAAGCACAAATAAAATGACAAATAAAGGCCTGTATGTCCCAAGTATTCTGCTGTTTAAGTTAACAAACACAACCTGATAAAAAGAAATCTTTTATCAGGAATTGGGTTAGAAGTTCTGTAAACTATTAACTAACTTTTACAAGCAATCTATTTCTAAATTAGATTTATTGTTTTGATGAGGTATAAACCTCTTAAAATACACAACGAAAACACTAACCCAAGTCAATAATTTAGGAAGTTCAGAATCATAACTCTCTGTCAGGCATGTCAGCTGCATGTTTTGTTGCCTAGATCAGCTTATTAAGGAAAATTTACGCCAGAATCGCCATCATTTGCAGGCCATCCAACCATAATCAAGCACGGGCAACAAATTCTTTAAGCCTCAGAAAGCCCTTCTGCCCAAACAGACATTCAAGTATTCAGAGTCTCAGGAAATTAAAATGCTCAGTGCAGAGAAGCAACACCTGCCTTACAATGCCATGCAACTGAACCACCTGCCGCTGGCCTATCATAGAAGAAATGCAGGCTGCTGTAAGAAGCCTGGGCAGTCTTGCATGGAGAGCTCAACGTTTTTGTTGCATTTATCTCACTGGATAAATTACGCCCCCTGCCACCTTTCAATAAAGCATTCTTGATTGATTAAGAATGCACAAGCCAGACACAAACAACTTGTAAAACCCAAGACTGTAGGAATGCCAAATGCTCTTGGTTACACATTCTTTCTTAGGAAGAGAATTCAATAAAAGCATACAAAAAGGAGAGTAAGGCAAATGATTGCAAGACTTTGGTTAACAGGTACCATATCAGATAAGATAGCCATTGATGTGCAGCAAGTTACAGCCAAACCGGTTCACAGCGATATGAGGCACAACAGCCATTTGGGGAGTAACTATCCTGAGCAAAATGGAACGTAAAATAAATTTTAAAATGTCAGGGACCATACAAGCCTAAAAACCTTTTTGACTGAAGGTTAAAACACAGACATGCAGAAGGTAGGAAATGAACTCCTTCGTTACAATGCCGGCTTGCCTAAAACTTTGGGTTGAATTGAAACTATCAGTGCAACTATAAGGTACAACACATGTTTGCAGGTTCAGGTAAACTTCAGGAAATGTAGAATGACCATAAACAAACCATCACTAAATCTTCATCATATGTGCTGACATGGAAATTCCAATCAAATCGTCTTTTTCAAGCACAGCAAAGCAATGAAAATAAAATTGGAGTAAGTAGATGTGTGAATTACATGTGACAAAGCCTACTGGTCAATATAGCAAAGTTGATTCAGATCCTTAAGGGCATAAGCAATGACATATATGTATTAATATTTAAAATAATACATATATGTGTATTATTTTAAATATTATTGCTGTTATTGTAGTAACTATTATTATTGTTGTCATTATAACTATTAGTTAAAATATTTTTTAATATTAGTATTATAATAATTATTACAATAATTATAAGTAATTATTATTAACATTATTATTATCCCTCCTTAAAGCAAGTCAAATCTTTACCTAAACAATCAAGGAACGAAACCTGTGGAAATCAACAGCTTATTCTTTTTATTCTTAAGCTTTCCATGACTGCAGATAGATTTTTTTATCTGTCACTCTATAGTTTCACCGTTGTGAAGATAAATCACGGAATAAATATCTGCCTGGTTTCTAACAGTTCATCCAATGCCAAGGTACCTACTAACATTGTTTTGCGAAAACCGAAAATGCAGATGTAACTTTAAATAAAAAAAGGCAAATAGCTACCGAAAACATGGCAGATGCGATGCGTATGTCTTTAAGACAACAGAAACATTAAGAAAAACAGCATTGAAAAGAGCTCGGCCACCAAGCCACTTAAACTGATCTGGACATCTGGCCGCTCCATCAGTGCACATCACTGGTTCACTTAGTTCTATGGACCAGTAGGCAAACACTTGGGGATTTTATTCGCAGCTGGAAAATTTCATTATCTGATAAGCAATTTAACTGGAGAAACAATTCAATCTACCTAAAGTAGCTCGCACAAAGGCTCTTTCATTCATCCCTGCCCACAGAAACATTTGAAAATGCAAAGAATTTTTGTCCCCATACATATATCCGTGAACAGCACTTGTCCCAAGGTAACAGCAGTGCAGGACATCTTTAACATGATGCTCCAGGTTGAGTTGGAGCCCAAACTGCAGAAGGACATGAGAATTTTAGACAAGAGGCATCCTGGATCATCATGTATTTGAGCCCAGAAAATAATAAACTTTTTGCCATGCCCTGTAAAGCCCAAAAATTTTTGTGATTGTAGCGAAGATGATATTGATTTGCCATGTCTGCATTGAGAGCGACAAAGGACTTTTGGTTGTTTAGAAAAATTTATTGCATGTGGCACTTGACAAAATAAATAAAAAAAACTGTCATTTATTTAATTTATTTACATATTTATTTTTTCCTTCAAACAACTTTAAATAGGCTGATTTTTAAGTCAATCTTTATATTCATCTAAAATTTGTAGTCATACCTAATGACATTCCGCCGGATAGTATACTCCTACACAAATAATTCGATCAGCAATCACACCTTCACATTATATAAGAGTGATTCTTAAGCTCCATTTTAACTGCAAATAAGACGATGGTATCTGCACCAAGATTTTGCATCAAGTACAACAAATAACCTGGCAATATACCCAGATTCATGGCTATGAATATCCCTATTCAAAATACCCTACATTTGCTACTCCTATAGGTTGAGGCATTAGATTTTGCAGCTATGCACTATAGTTGTTGCAAGCTTTTGTTGTCCCAGAGAAATCCATAGATTCATCAAGTAGAAGTGAAAACAAAGTAACATCAAATCCATCAATTAATGCACTACTTCAAAACTAATTCATCCAATCCATCAACTAGAAGTGAAAACAAAGTAACACCAAATCAGAAAATTATCTTCTAGGACATGCAGCAAAAACAAAATCACATTGCTGCAGTTTCTGCCAAAGTTCGGAGGTAGGCACTCTCTTAAGGAAAATTCCACCATACAAGCTCTAAATACAAACCTTGCCAAATTTTCTGAAAAGAAAATATGCCTGCAAGATATATAGCTCGTCAATTATTGGATTGTCCCACTCCCCTTAAAAAAAGTTCCTATAAATAAAGCATTTTCAAGACGTGTCTGAATTCATAAGGTAAACTTATTTTCTACATTGATTCTTATGCTCAAAATTAAATATTTATATACATATATCATACGAGAATGTATATCAGTTAATGTGAATGTAAACCACAAGTCTTCAATTATAGATTTAAAGCTATTCCAAATATTAAAAAGGTATTATATATGTATATATTACATACAAATATACACACACAGATATAATAAACTAGTTACCAAAAACAGAACAGATCAGCATCTTCTACAGAGGTGATGGGTTCCGTGGCACTAGTCCAAATACCCAATATAACTAAAGCGGATGAGTAAGCAAAACGATAAGATCAAGTATACACATATTAATAAAAGGTTCCTTCTTCAGGTAGAATGGGAGACTAAATGACACAAGTTCATAAACCGCAACTATCCATTACATTCTTTCCTGTTTGAAATAATTGGTTTCCAATATCTGTAGCATTTCAAATTAAGGTTGATAATTTAATTCCAATAAGGTCCACCAGGATTTCAGCTAAGCTTCTAACGAGAGACAGTGATGTTGGGCAAAATAACTTCGCAGTTGGCTGTTTTCATGTCGACTTGTGCTGTAAGTTGTAATGTCTTTAGGATTCCTAGAAATATTCTTATTTCATATCAATGGTTTTCCTAATTGCATGGCACGGGGTACTGAAGAACTTTTTTGAAAAAGCTTGCTTGATCAAGCCTTCGCCTTATTTTATTCCTAAAACATCATCACATTCACAAAATCAACTTAACTTGACACAACAAAAAGTTCAAAACAAACAAGGTGGCGCTCATGCGCTTGATGGGGCCCTGCCTATTAAGACTCAAGCTTTCACATGGCTTCTTTCTCCCAAGACTTAATTATTAATATCACATACTTATTTCGCACAAGCACGAATCCCTATTCTAAAGTAACACAAGATCCATGCATACGCCGATAGATGCCTAATCAACCACAAGCGGAATGCAAGCAAGGACACTTAGGGCACATAGACTTTAGACAGGAGGGCAGATACCGGTGATTGTAGAGGAATTTTTAAATGATAACAAATAATCAACGAGATGAATCGAAAACTTAACATACGATCTACAGGATCGATGGCCAGAACAATCTTGAAGGGGAGTTTTTCGCTTCCTTGCTTTCTCCCAGCTTCATCATCAATTCCACACCAACGTACCTAGCACAAAGCACAGCCATGTAGCTCCATTATTTAGGAGATTTCATCTCCCTTAGATTCCGATGGGCATTACAATTGCCCGTGCAACCGCATATCGTTACAGAACTCTTAGCAATGAAATGTAACACGTGGTAGTATTACAGCGATATAGCAACTAGTTCTCCGAGGCCCTGGGTGAATAAGAAATGCTCTCGCCACTGGATCTCATGGCGTCAACTTAGCTGGAGCTTATGTGTAGGTTATCTGTACCTCTGAACACAAGGCTAACTTTTTTTCAGAGTAAATTAAGCCTATAAGTACCTTCCACCCGTTGCTTCCTGATCTAAACCTGTTACAACAGTCGAAGGATTTACAAAAACTGAAAAGTTTAAATGCAAAGAAGTCTGATCGCTCAATAGACGCAGGTCAAAAATAATTTCCCCGTCTCCAGTTTCAACCCGCTGATTTTGTCTTATTTCTCCAAACTCTGCTATACATAATTGCCATGAACACCGCCATTTTGGTTACAACCACGTCATTGGCAACATGGTTGAATGATGCCACATTATCAACTACAATAACTTTGCTCAGTAGTGGATATGAGTCACACAATGTCAAAGTTTTGTCGTTCGTCGATTTCTCCTTAAAGCTGATAACCCCAAGTTTGCTATCATCATCAGCATCAGTCGACTGCCAACTTTGGTTTGCAGGCGTCTACAATCTTGGCCAGGTCGTTCTGCTTGCAGCCAATTCTTTGAGATGTTCAGACGATGACAGCTTGTCGCCTTGCCTTTGCAGCGTTTGCGAGGGTGTTATAAGCCTACCTATGTAGCCGCAATATAGCATTATTGGTCTCCCTGGCCTCCTTCGACCATTGTTCTCTTCGCGAACGTGTACCACATACTTGCTAATTAACTCGCTGGCTGGTTTCCTGAGGCAATGCCCGACATACCTGACACTGGATTGTTCGTGACAAAGGCGGTACACACTTTTGAAATCCTGTCTGTCCGCTTGATTATAAGATGACTCTATAACATTTGGTGATAAAACTATCGAGACAGTTCTTGAGATGTTCTGTAATTATCTCGCTTTCGCAGCAGTATAGAAGTATTGAGAAATATGTCGAACGAAAAAAATTTACTTTATTCATCTTAATATAAGCGGCGCATGCTTGTTCTTCGTGTATTTTGATGTCAGTTGCTGACGAAGCGACCATTGAGGCCAACTACTTGAAGGCGCCCAGCCACTCTATTGGCTCTCCATCTTACTTGATTTTTTCGAGAGGAGAGGCTACATGGTTGTAAAAGCCTTGGTCGTCTTTATATTCATATGAAAATTGAGGTCAAAGATGAATGTTGGTGGTCGTGTTTGTACAATACAAAGGTTTGACGCTCTCCAGACAAAGTCATGTTCTCCGTGTTTTGTATGTTGCTGTCCTGCTCGCTTTAGAATGTAGTCCAAGACGATAATGAAAAGGAAGAGAGCAAGAGTGGCACCCTGTAGGATACCCGATGTCACACTAAATTCCTCGGACATATTTCCTGCTGTAAGCACAGCACTTCTTGATGGTCATGGATGAATAGTATAGCTAACGATTTTGCTCGGAGCTCCATAATGTCGCAAGATATCAAACATAGCTTGTCACTTGATTGAGTCAAATGCCTCCTTAAAATCGACAAGCGTTACTCAGAGAAGAAAGTTTTTGTCTGTGCGCCTTCGATGATTCTTCTTTGCATGTGGACCTGGTATCTGCAAATTCGGCCTCTTCGGAAACCTGCTTGATCCCTTCTTAGCACTGGATCTACTTTGTCCCTTGCCCTTATAAGGACCTTGTTGCAGACCTTGGCAGAGATAGACATGAGACTTTATTTTGACATTTTACTCAAGTCGCCATTCCTTGGTATCGTTAGCGTCAGTGATGTGGTGAATTCTCTTGGAGTTTGTTCGCTTAAGTACACATAGTTGCAAATTTCAATGTAGAAAAATGCCGATTCAGTACGGTTTTACTCCCGTATTTTAGAGGCTCGGGGGTTACATCATAGTCGCAACCTGGTGATGTACCGTTTATCAGATGTAGAACGGCCGCGTTGACTTCTTCTAACAAGATTGGGGCTAGTTCGATGTTAAGATCTTCCTTTGCAAGCTTTATTGGAGGTCAAGAGTGTGACGATGGGACTACATTCAGCAACTTGCTGATGTTACTTCGCCACTCATCCATAAGCTCCTTAGTCGATGTGATGTTCGTGCCATTTTTACGTTGCATTTTCCAAGATTTTTTTAGGCTTTTCGTCCACTTAGTTTGTTCACAATTTCTCACGTTGTTCTCAAGTTCTGTCTTAGCAGTCGCATACGCTTCACTTCCAAAAACGTATCTGATCAGTCTTGTAAGACACCCCAGGTTCGCTATTCAACTGCTTGCAACGATTTATTGCTACCAGATTGGTCTTATGACTCCTTTTGAAGTCTCCCTTGGCTTTGTTTCTCTCAGCTAGAAGGTCATCAGTTTTCTTGTCACCCAGTTTTGTCTCGTTCGTCGTGTGGATTTGCCAGCGGTTTGAAGCGCAGCCTCTTCAATTGCCATCTCAAAATGATCATAATTTTACTGGAAGTTGCCACCTTCATCTTGTAGCGGTAAGGCATCGTTTCGATTCTTTACTACTACATTGAATTTGTTTTGAAGTTCACAGCTTTGCTGCAGGTTCTTCCAGACGAAATTTGGCTCGCTTGGTTACATCTTTGTATGAAGCGCGGAGGCCGATCATAATTTTATGTTACGTTTCGGTCCTTTCTGGGACCATCTTTAGACTAAACGAACAAGAATACAAAGAAACCAAAACAAAAAACAAAAACAAGCAGAGTACACATCGCCAGAGTCACATCTTCGAAGTCGAGCTAAAGCAGCTTACACTTAATTGAGTCTGACTATACGCAAATTTACTTGGCGAATTTATGGCGCGCGATGGTCGAACTCTCAATTAGCAGACATTCCCATTTAGAGTGACACCTTCGCAGAGTTGTGAAGCAAACGCGAAGATCGAAATCGATCGGCAATTGATGAGTAGCCAAGTGTTGACCAGTTACGTTCGACTGTTGCTTGTGTTCCTCGATGCGTTTATGTGTTCTGTAGCCCGTGGGTAAACACGACAACGCGCACACTACATACATCTGTTTTTCATAAAGACACTGGTCTCCTACAGCACTTCCAGAGTCATACGGACGTTTGGTACAAGAAATGCTTAATCAACTCAATGGTGTACAGAGCGCATCATTTGAGTAGCGATTGGTCCGCCTTTCACGAAGAAGCTGAACAATTTCGCACAGCTTTTCTAAAGATAGCCAACTCGTCAGCTTTATTGACCGCATTGTATTTGACTTTGTTTTAAAGTGCATTACCCGCCAACGTAACTTGGATGAGAGTTTCACTGATGAGATAGTGCGACTCGATATTCCTTACATGGATAAAAAGAGTGCGCGCAACCTAAAGCGCCTTCCAAATGATCTGGAATGCAAAGTACGGGTATCAACTCAGTCAGTATTCGCCAACAAAAAAATTGGCGAAAGTTTTAGACCAAAAGAAGCAAAGCCAAAAATTGTGGTTCAACAATGCGTTGTTTACAAATTTCAATGTAGCCAGTGCGACGCTGCCTATATCGGCATGACAACCCGCCACCTGCATCAACGCCTCGAGGAACACAAGCAACAGTCGAGCTTAATTGGTCAACACTTGGCTACTCATCAATTGCCGATCGATTTCGATCTTCACGCCTGCTTCATAACTTTGCGAAGGTGTCGCGCCAAATAGGAATGTCTGCAAATTGAGAGTTTGATCAAGGCGCACCATAAATTCGCCAAGTCGCTTTACGTACAGTCATACTCGATTAAGTGTAAGCTGCTTAAGCTCGACTTCGAAGATGTGTGCTCTGCTTGCTATTGTTTTTCAATTTTATTGTATTCTTGTTCGTTTACTCAGAAGATGGTCCAAGAAAGGACCGAAACGTCGCAAAAATTAATAGCTTTATTCTTTGCCTTGAACATTTACTCTATATAATCGTTTTTCCGAGATTAATATTAAAATTCATTACTTCTAAAGCGACGTTCCAAAAAGAAATGAAAACTCTATTCTTGAGCAAATATGATTAGCGTGCTGTTTTGATTTAATTATTATTATTTTTTATTGTTATTTTTTATTTATAAACTTGATTTTCTCGTAATGTTGCGATACGGTTGTATATCAGATGACCTTTAGGACTATTGCATCTATTTGATATGTTTGCTAAGGGATTGTCGATTTAAAGATTAAATTTGTTACTTCGGTTCTTTGATGTTTTTTACTTTTTCATTATCTCGCACTATTTTGACTTGCACGCAATTTGCCGAGCGTTTGTATTTTATAAAGCTGCTTTCTACAGGGTGCGACTTTGCATAATGCTATAGCTCCGATATTCTTGACTACAAGACGTTCGTATTTTCCGCGAAAGACGCGAGTGTTTGACGTATTTCACTTGGCACGGTAGCCATCTTTCCATTGAGCATAGTGAGTATACTAAGCAATACTTTGTGAACGTAGCCAGGACTTCATGAGATCGCATTGATGATATTAATGATTAGGTACTTGATTCTTAGTAGGATTCAAAGTAGTATACTCTGAGGTGCTTGTTTCTTTGGTCTGTTTCATTGCTGTTGTTTGATTTTGCTTCCTTCCCTTTCTATCGGTATTTAAGTACTTATAATCAATAGCGTATCTTGTACTGAAACGTTGGTGCTTATACCAAGGTGACATCCTCGATCCGATTAGCTAACCTTAAGTTTGGAAAGTATTGCTTTTCATTTGGACACGCAAGGGCATTAGCTTAATTATTACATTTAGACCTTCGGAACGCTGGATCTTTGTCCTTACTGTACGTTTCTGGAGAGAAATTAATATTGTTCTTGTTGTTCTTGTTGTTCCTGTCTTGTTTGAAAATTTCAAAATACTTCTCTGCCATTCTTAACTGCACACCAGATTTTTCACATTCGAAGCAAATGTCCGTGATTCTTCGATATGTGGCTTAAATTCCAAAAGAGAACATCCGAGTAAGAGAAGGTATTTGAAAGGGCTTATTGAGCTTTTCTGGCCCACTTGCATGCTCTTAGTGTCAATATCCGAGACTGTCGAGGTTAGGCTTATGACAATTGATCTAATATGAAAAGTCATAATGTCGGTGTCCAAGAGCGACTTCTGGAAATGAACGAGAAAAAGTGTAAATATACCAAGTGCCGCCCATTGCTTACATCTCGTTCTGGCTGACGGCGCAAAGTCTTACATTGCTGCGATTTCCTTTTTCGTCACATTCAACCGCCACTATGTCCTATTCTCGTCTTCGCCAGCACAATGGAAGATTATGACCGACAAAGTACCGATAACTGTGAAGGCACCACGATGGGAACCTTGTACAGACTATTTTAAGGCGCTTCGCTTGCTATTGAAAATATCATCGATGCCCTTCATCATTGTAAAAAATATGCCATCGACAAAAACGACGGCTCAACGGCTAGTGAAACAAATTCTTTAAACGAAAACAAATCTTCGCGGCCGTTCATCATTAGCATCGTCGCATGGAACGACATTCGTTCCAAGTGAACAAGACTAGCAAGCTGTTGCAATAACCCAGCGTAACGGTTGCCATCCTGAACATTGAAATCACAGCAACACAAAACCTTCTGCGGAAGTGCAGGGAAACTGGCTTTGCCTCAGCTTGAACAGGTGGTCGAGAAATCGCCGAGAAACTGCACGTGCAGCGCATCGTCCCACGAAACGCGGTTACGTCGACGAAAGAAACTTTCTGCCTATGAAGCAGCTGATAGCGTGGGTAGTCAATCAGCCAAAGAGGGTTTCAAGATCGAGTTTTTTCATGAAACACGTGGATCAAGCTATGTTCTCCGTGGAAAGCCGCTTCTAGCGACTGAAGATTTGGTCGAACATTCTTTGTTTTTGGAGCAGTGCGAGTTCCCTGATTGATAACATAAATAAACTTTTTCCCTGATTGATGACAGAAATTAACTTTTCCATCATTGCCTGCCCTTCGAACAGAAACTGAGAGATGTCGATGGCAGCAAGATTAAAATGGAATTGTCTCGCATTGCCTCTATCATTCGTGACGTCCTGCGGCTCATTACAATAAGGGATTTTCTGCAATACATCTGCAAGAATGGATAATGGGAGCTGTATCAAACTGTTGCTATCGCGCTGAGAATAATTCTGGCAATACCCATAACCGTCTCTAGTGCTGAAAGGAGCTTCGGCACATTGAAAATGACGAAGACCTTCGACTGGCCCTCGATGTTGCATTACAGTATCTACTCTCTGGCCATGATCGCGATTGATAGGGAAGCTTCTTGTAAACTTCATTTAAACGAGACCATTGCACCATTCATCCACAAAAATAAGAGAAGAAATCCATTTATATGATGACTTTGTTCTATAGTGTTTGGTCTGGCCAGAAACACGTACGTCATACAAGTCATATAAGTCACACAATATATTGCTCGTATACTGATTCCCAAACGTTTGTATTGACCGTGCGGAGACAAAGGGTGGGCCTAGTATAAACTTTTTCGAGGGGTGGGGCACAGACTGGCTAGCCACTGCCTTGTATACTTTGGTATTGTTATTTGTGTGTGGGCAATGCTTTGTTGTTTTCGCTTGGTCGCAGTATCTTCGGGGGCTTTTGACTGCGTCATACGCGATACGTCGCTCTACGGCCAGACGAAGGCTGATTTTGCTTACCCGGAATGGGTTCCTGAATTGTACATATCGTAATCCTTTGGTAATGGGGAGCACTTTTATGGAAGGATTAGCCGTGAGAAGCGCTTCCAACTGGCTGCACCGGTTTCCATCATTCCGTTGCGACGCAAGATCTTCAGCGCCGGCCTGACATGAAAAAAGGTTATTCATTGGCTAAATTGCATTCAAGCTGCGTTTACATGGCTATCTCAGCCCGGGGCGAGTCGTCCCGGGCGCGTATTTGACAAGTGTACATTAGGGTGGCCCTTATTTGGCATAAAATTTTTTATTTTTATTTTTCGTGTGTCTGACCCCCTCAAATAGTTCCTTTTGATGAAAAATCCATGTGCACAAAATTTGAATGACTTATTATGACATTAACTGGTGGCTCACATACGTCAAAGTTAGGAAGGATAGCCAT